>SEYY01019139.1:207500-247500 GCA_009176605.1 Armadillidium nasatum | reverse complement strand
ACGGAAGGCCAAAACCAGTGTACCAACCGAACGAGCGTTTTCGTTTGTGAACAGATTATGAACTAAAGGAGAAACTCATTTATATATACAAACCCTGAGAGCAATCTTAATAAATTATTATTTCTTTACACGTATACCGATTTTTGCACAAAATATTCCATAAATAAAAAAGATGATTTAAAGAAAATTCATCCAATCCATCAGATGAAAATTACCAACAATAATGGAGAGCAGCATCGCATAATGTAAATTGCTTACTATATATTTATTTACTAATGTGTATAATTAGTGTAACAAGTCTAGGTGTAATATGTACTGAAAAAATCATTGTTGTTCCCGTTTTTATCCCTACACTAGCTTCTCTTTGATAATCAGTTAGAGTCCCTCTGCCATCATCTGTTTTCCCTGTTGCATTTAATATTCCTCTTTTTAAGGCCTTCATCTGCCCTCACCTAAGAGATTTGCATTAGGGATTGGGTGGGTTTTCTTTTATATTTCAGCCCCCTCCTAGAAAAGGGCTCGTCCCGTGAGTGGTGGTAAAAAAAAATTATGGTTTAGAAAAATGGTAATCTTAAGATAGAGAAATAAAATTTTTAAACGAACGAAATAAATGTAGTCATGAAAAAGAAACAATTAAAATTTCGAAAAGAGAAAACGTATTAAAATGAATAAAAACGAACGACAAGTCTTGGGAAAGGAAACAATCGTTCAAAAGGCTTTTAAATCGAAGCGGAAGTAGCGCCATCTAACGGCGGCGTCGATCACCCAATCGATCAACTAAAAAAATATTAAATAAAATACTTACATTTTGGCTTCCTTGATTTTGTGATAAAATTTTGGTCGCAAAGTCCTTTATGCAAATATGCCACGCCCAGATTCTCTCTCTCTCTCTCTCTCTCTCTCTCTCTCTCTCTCTCTCTCTCTCTCTCTCTCTCTCTCTCTCTCTCTCTCTCTCTTTATCTATCTATCTATCTATCTATCTATCTATCTATCTATCCTATCTATCTATCTATATATATATATATATATTATATATATATTACTATTATATTATATATTATATATATATATATATATTTATATTTATATATATATTATTCATTTGAGTATAACACTTTTATGTATTATTTGTTATAAACCCTAAGATTAACCAATGCACATCACTAAATTACACTTTGTTTAACAATATATCCTTCAAAAGCTTTCGCTCCGTTAGAAGCCTCTTTCAGGTTGAAATGATGTGGCTGCTTGTAAATGTTTCTCATGTCGTCAATACTACGGTTGGTTGTTGATTAAGTTTTTGTAGTAGGGTGATGGAGCATCAAGTTTTGTAATTGATCTATTTTGTAATCTCGGTGTTTTGATTAAAGTTTGGGATATTATTTATGCAAAGATTCAGCAATTCTTTTTTATAATTATTTATGTTTTTGATGATTCCACTATTGTTAAGGTTTAGAAGTGGTTTTATTTTGTCTAGTTGAGTGAGGGCGGAGTTTTGATTGTCTATATTTAAATCGTGTTTATGTTGATATTGTCTTCTCTTAAAGTCTGTAGTTTCACCTATGTATTTTAGGTTGCAATTGGAGCAAGATGTATATGCAGGGGGGGTTTGGTTAGAGAAGGGGGTAAACCTTTTTAATATAATTTGTTTGATACCAGGGTATGTTTGTGGAATGACTTTTTTAATGTTTGTTTTTGGGGTATAGGAGTTTTTTGTTTGTTTTCTTAGTTTTATTGAGTAGAATTTTGTTTTTGCTTTATTGTATGATTTATTAATGATGTTGTAGCGTTTGTAGTTTTTTGAAAGTGTTTTTTAAGAAATCATTTTCAGTTTTTAAGTAGGCAGGGGAACAGATTTTAAATGCACGGAGATAAAGTGATGAAAGGGTGGCTATTTTAATATTTTTTGAGTGTGCTGAAAGATGTGGGTTCTATATTGTGTATGATGGTTTGGTGGTATGGTCCCATATGATAATGTCTAAGAAGTAAGGATTTTGTAAGCGTGGGGTTTATGTGAATTGAATAATGCTATTTATGTTGTTTAAAATGGTTGTGGGATTGGTTGAGGTGGGGATGCAGCAAACACATCCGACATATCGGAGCATGTGGTTTATAGGGGGGATGGGGATGCATGTAATGTAACATTTTGACATAAATAGCATTCAATATTCAATTCCCATAGAAACCCCCGCTACTCAAACTCTTCTTTCTTGATACAATCTGCCATACCACCAAACCTCATACCAATATATAGAAAACCCAATCTTTATTCAGCACTCAAATATCTAAAATGCACCTTTCATCACTTTATCTCCGTGCATTTAAATCTGTTCCTGCTACTTAAAAACTGAAAATGATTTCTTAAAAACACTTTCAAAAAACTACAATCCCTACATACATCATTAATAAATCATCAATAAAAAAACAAAATTCTACTCAATAAAACTACGAAAACAAACAAAAAACTTTCTCCTATACCCCACATAAATAAATATAAAAAGTCATTCACAAAAATAACCCTGGTCTAAACAACATTATATTAAAAAAGGTCTTAACCCCTAAATCTCTAACCCAAACCCCCTGCATATATACATCCCTTGCTCCAATTGCAACTTAAAAATACATAGGTGAAACTATAAACTTTAAAAGAAGACAATATCAACATAACACGATTTAAATAGAATCAAAACTCCGCCTCACTCTAGACAAAATAAAAACCACTTCATAAACCTCAATAATAGTGGAATCATCAAAAACATAAATAATTTATAAAGAAGAATTCTGAATCTTCTGATAAATATATCCCAAACTTTAATCAAACACCGGAGATTACAAAATAGATCTTACAACTCATTGTGCTCCAGTCACCTACTACAACATAAAACCAACAACTATCATTCTATTCTAACTGGAAGCGAACTTTGAAGATATATTGTTTTTCCGTTGGTATGTAATAACAAAGTGTATTTTGATGTGCATTGGTTAATCTTAGAGTTTATTTATATATATCTATTATATATATATATATATATATATATTATATTATATATTATATATATATATATATATATATATATATATATATATATATATATATATATATTATATATATTATATATATTATATATATTAGAAACTTGATCTTTAAAGTAAGTTAACTCGCTCACTCTCTATTAATATAACTTAGTATTTAAAACCACTATAATTAAAAATATAAAAAAGTAAAAAACTTAAAATTTTTCAATTTCAATTTCGATATTTTTTTTCAGAAGTACAATTACAAATTTTACAGTGTTTCAGTAGGTCCTATTCTACTAAATACAATATTAATAATTTGTTATCTGTACATTACTCTGAAAAGGGGCTTCTGAGGGGATACACATTGGTTTCCATTGAACTCCAAAGTTTAGATGATAAATAGTTCATCAATATATTTTAATAACCATTAAGATACAAATATGATGCATATAATATAATGAGCAATAATAAATATAGTAATAATAATAATAATAATAATAATAATAATAATAATAATAATAATAATAATAATAATAATAATAATAATAATAATAATAATAATAATAATAATAATAATAATAATAATAATAATAATAATAATAATAATAATAATAATAATAATAATAATAATAATTATAATAGTAGCTAATAATGATAACAATAATGAAATTAACGACAACAACAACAACAACAACAATAATAATAATAATAATAATAATAATAATAATAATAATAATAATAATAATAATAATAATAATAATAATAATAATAATAATAATAATAATAATAATAATAAATACCATCTCCAGCAGTAATACTAGAAAAATAGTGCAACATTACTGTTAGTGTAATATGTCGCTAGAATTATAGGATTATCTACCGCATATATAATAATAATATTAATAATAATAATAAAAATAATAATGATAATAACTAATAATAATAGAAATAACAGCATTAATAATAACAGTACTAATAAAAACAATAATTAACATTGAATATAAAAAATTATCAACAACGGAGGATTAAAAACAAAAGGAAAGTGGCAACAGTTTCAGAGACTTATTTCCTGTCTCCCTCACTATGCTCCCTCACCAGGCCAATAACAAGAGCAAAATGAGAGAAAACAAGCAAGTTTTTTACTTTTTATATTTTTAATTAAAGTGTTTTAATATATATATATATATATTATATATATATATATATATATATATATATATATATATATATATATATATATATATATATATATATATATATATATATATATATATATATATATATATATATATATATATATATATATATATATATATATATATATATATATATATATGTGGGGAATCTTTTATCTATACCTTCGTGCAGATGTTGATGAAGATCTATGAAACAGTTCAAACATGAATATAGAAGTTCCGGATGAGTAAATGAGTATGCAGATATTCGTAATATCACTAGTATAAATCGTTCGTAAAAATCTTCTTTTGTAGTTAATGCAATAATACCTAAATTATTATTACTACTACTACTACTACTACTACTACTAATAATAATAATAATAATAATAATAATAATAATAATAATAATAATAATAATAATAATAATAATAATAATAATAATAATAATAATAATAATAATGAAAATAATTCAATTAGAGTAGAGAATAGTTAAGTTACAAATGAAATAAATATTCTGTCGTTTATCAAAGCAAATTAAATTGAGCCAATAATGTAAAGTAATAACACAAATTAATAGGTAGAAAAGGCAAAATAGTTTGTATGAATAAATTTGTTCTATACAAATCATACAATTGCACACACACACAAATCATACACTTATATATACATATTCATACGATCAATTATATGTTTATATTGTATATAATTATTAATACCGATACATTTGTTTAGTAAAGTGATGTTGGGGTAGGGCGTAGCGTCTTCACAAATGATTATCCATATAGGTTGCTAGGGTGCGGTACACCTTCTACTGCACCCCGGTACTAAATGGTTTGTTCTTTTTCGTGTCTTATGTGGTTTGCTTCGGTAGGTATTCCTTCTCTTTACACACCACACGCACCGTGACACAACCACACACTTCTTTTAACTAAATTTATAAAACATTTTGCACATTCATTCGTAACCTCGGAGAAGCCTCCTTATATATATATATATATATTATATATAATATATATATATATATATATAATATATATATATATATATATATATATATATTATATATATATATATATATATATATATATATATATATATATATATATATATATATATATATATATATATATATATATATATATATATATATATATATATATATATATATATATATATATATATATATATATATATATATATATATATATATATATATATATATATATGCGAGTGTGTGTGTGTGTGTGTGTGTGTGTATTTCGGTAAAATAAAATATCACAAGTTATAGTTATTAAAGTTTATTTATTCAACAAATTTTTATTACAATTTAAGGAAAGCAATAATTTTTATTAATTCCCGTTATTTTTGTATAGACTAATAACTTGTAAAATAGAAAAAAAAATTTAAAAATGCGCCTTATGAAAAGGTTGTATGAAGGTAAATTTTGACTTTACTGATTTTGTGGATTATAAGACTATATTTTGTACCTTTAAAATAATAATTAATAAGGTCCTCCCTCAGTTCTTTCATAGATCGGAGAAAAAGATGGAATGATTCGTAGGGTGACTGACAGCAAACGAGGGAAAGGAAGGGGAAAGTGGGGTGAATGTGAAGGTTCCCAGCTCCTGTAATCTAAATATTAATAGATATTGTTTTCCCTAACAATATCGTTTGGTCACCTCTTTTGTTATCAATCTATTTATATAAAAAAAAGACAACCACTTCTGACCTCAGACTTAACCACTATGCTCATTCTTATTGGTAAAATCTTGAACACTTTTCTTTCTACTATTTTCCTGGTATTACTATATACCAAGTCTATTTATAATGTATATTTTTAATATATATAAAGCAAATCAAAATTTAAAAAAAAAATAATTCGCTGTAACACAATTGGTACGCTTTGTACGTTGATTCGCTTGATACACTGGTGCAACTGGTATGTTGGTACTTCTTATTTTTAAAACACCAATTCCCCCATCCGCTCTTCCAAATTTTGAATTTAAAGATATTACAAAGTTAATAAAATTTTTTTCCCCTTTTTCTATCTCCTTATTTGGAGAATGTTTCTTAGAGAAAACCTTATATGTGTACATATCGGCTTTATAACAAAGCTTTTAATGCATTTTGGTAATCACAAAACTCCATTATATCTGACCTCTTCCGAAATTATGTAGCTTACGTAGTCCCCACGTTAAAAGAAGAAAATGCAAATAACCCCGAATTTTGTGTGGCTTCTGTATGGGTGATTCTCTTTGCACGTTCAAGACTTACTCATTTCCCGCCATTTAAGATTTACCCATTCCCGCGTAAAAAGAGGATTTAGTCAGTGTATAAAGCGCGGGAAAAAGGAAAGAAGAAGCATTGGGAGAAATAAAAAAATATCATAAACTTTAGAAAATGCCTTTAAAAAATTTTATTATTATGCTATTTTCCTTCAAGTTAAGCTTAATGGAATGGCTCACAAAATTATTTCATACCTTTCAGAAATTAAGACATAAAGAGACCAAAAATACTTAACACGTATTTTATTTATATATGTATATATATGTAGTATAGCTTTCGTAAAAAAACGCTCTACTGGTGATCTTCTTTCCCTTCTCTCTGACTCTTGGTCTTCCGCTCTTCGGTATTTCAATTTTCCACAGATAACTAGAATAAGAGAGAGTAAAAGTGTGTTTGTGTGTGTGTGTGTGTGTGTGTGAAAGAGACAACGGAAGCCTGAAAGAAGGAATGACATGCTAAAGCTACTTACTAGAAAGAAAATCGGAGTAAATTGTTCAATTAAGTCTACCTGAGGGGGAGATGGGGGGAGTTTTTGATTTAATTACAAACGAGTCATAAAGGAAGACATTAAAGAAAAAAGAAAACATATATACTTTGCTGACTCATCAACAAGAACTATCGTCACGATATTTCGGATTTTGCTTCTAATTATTTTTGTATGGATTTCTCAAAAGAGAATAATTACGATGAGCAAGAAGTGAAATCTTGTTTGGTGTTTATTTAATTAACAACTTCATTAATTTTTGATTATTTATTCATTTATTGCAGACATGGGCACCTTTTTTTGGCTCTCAGGACACATACTACGTTTTTCATTTGATTAAGGCACACACACTGCTATCTTCATATTTTTGAAGGAAAAATAAAACCAAAAATGTTAACTTTATCCTTTCAATTTAATATTAAATAGTTAATATAATTGCAATAATTAAAAAATATGAATTAAATTTTAATGTATATAAAAAAATAAATATAACAAAAATAAAGTATTTGAATGACTATTAAATTGGTAAATTCCTTCGAGGGACGAAAGAATCTCCCTCGAGTGCCGCAGGTTGCCCATGTGTGAGTTATTGTCTCTATATACTACAATGGGTAATATTTTTTGCACAAAAAAATTATCGTACATCCACACATATCTAAAATGTATTAATAATTTATACGTGGAATGGTTAAAAAATGTCTTACAAAAAATGGCTGCAGAATTGTTAATCTTCTGACGGACTCCGTCCTTTTAAAGTACCCAACTCTGACTCCGGATCCACGGATTTTAAAATTTCATGACTCCCACTGGAACTACCATTCCGGCTCGGAACACCTTTGTTATGCAGTAAAAAATATTTTTTAACTGGCTCCACTTCCGTCCAAAACATTTTATCGTTATGGCTCTGGCTCAACCCAAAATTTGGCAGCTTCGAAGTTTCGACTCCGAACTCCCGCCTCTGAATTCGCAACTCTACCTACAAACCACAAGCAAGAAACATCCAAAAATAAATCTTACACAAAGGTTATATAAAGGTTGTAATTTCGATCTTACTAATTTCGAGACTTACAAAAACTTGTAATTTTACCGTTCAGTTAACTGTCTTTGGTCGCATAATATTTGCTAAGCAAAAGGACATTTTTGAACATTTATTTCATTATTGTTTATTAATTAAATGTTAACATTTATCATTTATTTAAAAGCCAACTTCATATATATATATATATATATATATATATATATATATATATATATATATATATATATATATATATATATATATATATATATATATATATATATATATATATATATATATATATATATATATATATAATTTTTTTTTATTTTTTTTTATACAAACACCATATCCCGCATGATGCAGGGTGGAGTCAATTGCAAAAATTTGACATTCCTGCAATCGTACGTGGGAATAAAATCTGGTTGAAAAGGGTTCCCAGTCCTTAGAACCATGCAAAAAACTATTCTTTATATATATAATATATATATATATTATATATAATATATATATATATATATATATATATATATTATAATATATATATATATATATATATATTATATTATATACACCCTATATATATCCATGATGCAGGGTGGTGTCGACTGCAGAAAGTATTCATATTCCTGCAAACCGTAAGAGGGAAGAGAGAAAAACTAGTTAAAAAAGGGGTTCCCAGCCTCTAGAACCATACGAAGAATATATATATATATATATATATATATATATATATATATATATATATATATATATATATATATATATATATATATATATATATATATATATATATATATATATATATATATATATAGGCGTAGGGTGAAAATATTTTCGAAGGGGGGGGGGATTATAAAATGTTACTCACAATGTAACAATATAAATTTATATATATATATATATATATATATATATATATATATATATATATATATATATATATATTATAATATATATATATATATATATATATATATATATATATTATACATCACACCGTATCCCGCTGATGCAGGGTGGCGTCAACTGCAGGAAATTCCTGCAGTCGTACATGGGAAGACAAAAAAAAAAAACTGGTTAAAAGGAATCCCAGACCCTAGAACCATGCGAAGAACTATTCTTCATGATGAGCATATATATATATATATATATATATATATATATATATATATATATATATATATATATATATATATATATATATATATATATATATATTATATTATATAATATATATATTCATTCCTTATATTTATAAAGTTAATTTGGTGGAGACAATATTTGATAGAGCATATAAGATTACTTCGTCTTGCATTAATCTATTAAATATTACAAATGAATTGAACTTCCTAAAATCTCTTTTTCTAAAAAATGAATTTCCCGTCTCTCTCTCTCTCTCTCTCTCTCTCTCTCTCTCTCTCTCTCTCTCTCTCTCTCTTCTCTCTCTCTCTCTCTCTCTCTCTCTCTCTCTCTCTCTCTCTCTCTCTCTCTCTCTCTCTCACTGAAAATGTTTTTAGAAAACGACTCTCTTTAAAGTTTCAAAAACCTCTTCCGATCAAATTAACCTTACCTGAAGAATTTTTATTCCTCAAGTTGCCATTTTTTGGGGAAAATGAGCTACCAAAATTAAAGTAAAATTAATGGAATATTAAAAATTAATTACCCCATCTTAATCTTAAACTAGTTTTAAAAAATGATAGCAAATTTGGCAAATTTTTCAAGTCTGAGGAAAAAGTTCCTACACTTTTCTGCTCATCAGTGATATATAAATAAAATTGTGGAAGCTGTGATGCTGCCTATATTACAAAGACTACTCGAAGTCTTTCAACCCGCATTGCTAATCACAAAGGGTTTTCCTTCAGAACTTTGGACCAGTTGCATCATCCCACCTATTCTACTTTTAGCACTTATTCTCTCTAATTAAGTCATCCAATGCAAGATTCAAATTTAAAAATTTTAGATTTTGAGTATGAGACGAATGTTCATTTGTTAGAATCTTTATATATTTGGCATCACAAACGTAAATTAAATGAAAATTTGCATTCACATAATATTATAATTTTGAAGTGAGATTTCGACATGTGATAAAACTTTTCTCTATATGTTAAATTTCATAAAAAAAAATTTATTTTATATTGTAATTTTATCATAATTTTTTAGCTATTTTGTTATTTTAATCATTGCTATATTGTTTATTCTATTGTTAGCCTTGAGAATGGGTTGAAAGAGTTCTCACCCGAAACTGTTCGGCATTAGATTCCTTAAAAATTTATCCTTTTGTCATATATATATATATATATATATATATATATATATATATATATATATATATATATATATATATATATATATATATATATATATATATATATATATATATATATATATATATATATATATATATATATATATTATATATATAATATATTTCATGGGAAAAAATATTTCCCCTTATATAAAAAAAAAAGAAAGAGAGAGAGAGAGAGAGAGAGAGAGAGAGAGAGAGAGAGAGAGAGAGAGAGAGAGAGAGAGAGAGAGAGAGAGAGAGAGAGAGAGAGAGAGAGAAGCTCATTGTAATTGTGGTGATAAAATTTTGGAGCAATTGGAACGTATTGGAAGTGCATTAACAAACGAATAAATAAGGATTCTTCTTTTTATTAAAAAACACAGTAATAATAATAATAGGAATAAAATAATAATAATAATAATAATAATAATAATAATAATAATAATAATAATAAAATAATAAAAATATAATAATAATATAATAATTTTTTTTTTTTTTTTTTTTTTTTTTTTTTTTTTAATTTTTTAAAATAATAATAATAATAATAATAATAATAATAATAATAATATATAATAATAATAATAATAATAATAATAATAATAATAATAATAATAATAATAATAATAATAATAATAATAATAATAATAATAATAATAATAATAATAAAATACTTTATTTACATTTTTCAATATCATACCTACAAAAGTTAATTGTACTAATATATGTATCTTATGTTTAGTGACAGCGACCGTAAATGTGTGAAAATAAGTTCTTGTATAATTTTGAAATTATTTGAGTTTCCCATTAAAACACACACGACCAATCCATTTTAATGTGTTAATATTTTTGTCGTCGGTCTAGAAAATTGGTGGACACGAAATTTTTGGAAATATTTACGATCTATTAATAAGTGTAATAATCTTTTGAAACCAGAGTTTTATGCTACAAAATAATAGGTAAACATTCTCTAATAATAATGAATTAGCCATTAGTACAAAATGTCTCTATCAAGGTGAAATATTTATGAAAATTCTCACCGTATGCCTAACGGCTCCTTTAGCCAACCATAATGAAAGCCTAAATAACTAATTTTCTCTTTGACTGGAGACTGAATAGTTCTTTTCTTCCGTTGGGACAATTAATTTTTATTGGCAAAGAGGGTTTGTTTCCTTTAGTTTTGACTGTGACACGTGTCTCTCTATTTAAGAACTTTGCTTATTGTTTCCCGAATGGTGTGAACAACGCACCCAGCCGGAACCCCCCACCCCTTCCACCCTTAAATCTATAGAAATGGAAGTGAATTAGTGAAATAAGAAAGGCAAAAGCTAATAAATTTTATTTAGGTAACAAATAAAATTTCTGAAAATAGTAAATCTTTATCAATAAATTTCATGCCACCAGCAAGGATGTGATATATATATATATATATATATATATATATATATATATATATATATATATATATATATATATATATATATATATATATATATATATATATATATATATATATATATATATATATATATATATATATATATATATATATATATATATATATATATATATATATATATATATATATCGTGATTTACATATTTTAAAGTTATTTTCAATTTTAATATTTCTTGGTTTTAAGAAATTACTTGGAAGCATTTGATCTACATTTTAAATATGCAAGATTACCGTTTTAATATATTTGAAATGTTCATTGAGTTCATTTTCAGCTCCTGTTGAACCGTGGCATTTAAAATTTTTGAAATCTTTAATATTATATGATGATCTATTGTCTGAACTTGAAGAAAACCAATAACAGTGACCACAAACTTAGAGAGAGAGAGAGAGAGAGAGAGAGAGAGAGAGAGAGAGAGAGAGAGAGAGAGAGAGAGAGAGAGAGAGAGAGAGAGAGAGAGAGAGAGAGAGAGAGAGAGAGAGAGAGAGAGAGAGAGAGAGAGAGAGAGAGAGAGAGAGAGAGAGAGAAGAGAGAAAGTGTTCAAGTGAATGTATGGAAGAAAGTCCATAAAAGTAACAAGAGTTATGAAGGCATCATTATTAAAAAATTTAAAAAAACTGTAGCCTCCTGGTTAAGGTGACCATATTTTTCTGACCAAAAATCAGGACGCTTCTGAATATTGCCCCTCCCCCCTTCAAAATACCCTGCTCGTAAGAGTTTTAAGGGATGTATAAAGGAGAGGGATTTTTAATGTAAAGAAGAAATACGAATGTTGTTTTCAAAACCAAGTCATAAAAAAATACATTTTTTTGCCTTCTGCTCCCACGTGCCGTGCCCTCTGGCTGGCTCAATAAATATTTGTTAAATCTAAAAATCGGAACAAATGTCCGTCCTTACTGACTAAAAAATTCGGGACACGGCTTAAAAAATCGGGATTGTCCCGAAAAAATTCGGTACGGATGGTCACTCTATTCTGGGAAGAATACGCAACGAATCCAGCCTCAAAACAAAAGTCCGTCAACTGTATAATGGTGGCTAGTAGAATGACAGAGGAGAGGTTATTTGACGACTCTGTCAGAAGGATCTTAAAGGATATTGTATATGACGCCATTTTACCCATTAATGTGATCTATAAAATATCAAAGTATAGAAATATCTATAGAAGAGGTCATGTTTCAAATGTCAATCATTAAGGGCACTCAAAGCAGCGTTAAGGCGAGAAGCTTACTGAATCAACATTCTTTTCAGACATCGCAAAGAAAACAATCCATATTGGAATAGGATTTTAACAAGGGTTTCAACCAACACAAAGTCTCTCCAAGCCCAATGGTGATTTTGATATCTCTTGAACGTTGGCTATATGAACTCTCCTCCCGCCTCTCTCCTCCCTCCATTTTCTGTCCCTCTCTACCTTCCTGGATATTTGGATTTGTAATTAGTGTTTTGCAAAGGGAAACAAAAGGATATACATATGTGTCCGTGTGTACATATATGTTATAAGTTTTTCGATCACGACGTATGCATAAGTGTGCGTGTGTAGATGTGTGTGAATTTCTTTCTTTTCTCGTGTTAATATATAATGTTTATAACTTTTTTCCATGTAAAATTTTTCTAAATTTATTTATTTCAAGCCAAACTTTTAGCCCAATTTTGACTTTTCACCCATTCATAATAAATTTATTTTCCTACACACACACACACACACACACACATCACTATATATATATATATATATATATATATATATATATATATATATATATATATATATATATATATATATATATATATATATATATATATATATATATATATATATATATATATATATATATATATATATATATATATATAATATATATATATATATTATATTTTAATATATATTTTTTAATATTTAATTAATAAATTAAAATAAAATATCAAAAATATTTTTGTTAACGAATAAAATATAAAATTCTCTCTCTCTCTCTCTCTCTCTCTCTCTCTCTCTCTCTCTCTCTCTCTCTCTCTCTCTCTCTCTCTCTCTCTCTCCAATTAGGGTAGCGTTAATGTTGCAAATGGTCTTTTGTCCCTTATCTCCAATAACTTCTATAAAGGAGTAAAGACCACAATCTAATTAAGGTAAGAAGACCTCTTGTGTCTATAACAGATTCAGATTAAAATCCGTTTACAGAATCAGTCACAAAATCATTAACCACACAAATTTGCAGAAGAAAACATCCACTGATGGAGGGTCAAAACCAGTGGAGGCGCTAAGATCGTCCGGGTTCCCTTCCCTTCATATATATATATATATATATATATATATATATATATATATATATATATATATATATATATATATATATATATATATATATATAATATATATATATATATATATATATATATATATATATATATATATATATATATATAACTGCTTTATACTCGCACAGAGATCTCCGTCGGGGGCCCCCAAAGATCGAGGAGCCCCTCCCCACATTGCGGGGTCCTCGAGGGCCTTATCGCCGCCGCTGGTCAAAACACATATTCCTAAACTTATTCTAGGCTACTTCACTGTCGACATTTACCGAAGAAAAATTTTATTATTATTATTCAGAGACTCGAGGGAGGAAGAGAGGTACAGCAGGATCATTGTGGCCTAAACAATAAGGATCAGTTTGTGTGATGAGAGTCCATGGTTCAATCTTAAAATGTTCCACTCTTTGAATGGGGAAAAACCTGAGGAGGGGAGGGAGAGAGAATATCCTTAGAAGATCTCTTTCTTTCAACTGAATCCGGAACCTTCACCACACAAAACTGATCAGTTACCAAATACATTATGCAAAAGTACACATACACGCACAAGCTCATTTACACACAAATTTACGGTATAAATCATCCACTGATATAAAATTTAATTCTCCGTTTTCAAGGGAAGAACGTCTCCCAAACACATTCGCCGTTCTGAAATCAAATTTGCATATATTAAAGTTTTATTTAATAATAAAAAACAAAATTATTTGCTTTTGAAAAATGCTCCACAAAAATCCATCAAGTGAAAAGATGTTTTTAAAATTTCATTCCAATCTAATATTATTATTATTATTATTATTATTATTATTATTATTATTATTATTATTATTATTATTATTATTATTATTATTTTTTTTTTTTTTTTATTTTATTTATTTTAATAAATATTATATATATATATATATATATATATATATATATATATATATATATATATATATATATATATATATATATATATATATATATATATATATATATATATTATATATATATATATATATATATATATATATATATATATATAGAGAGAGAGAGAGAGAGAGAGAGAGAGAGAGAGAGAACCGTCTGAAACGAAAGAAGTACCACCTGGACGGCTACCTACCGACGGAATGTTAATTTTGGCTCGTGCTTTCGTCTGTATTTTGTTGCCTTTTGGTTCGTACTTTTCGCTTTTTATCTCAAAGGTAGCGTACCCTCGCTCTTACACTAGAGCGCCTCAAACTCTATCTCGCTACCCAATCTTCACATGTTTCCCACTTACTAACAAACATTACTCAAATATAATCTTTAAAAAAATAGTGAAAAATAATCTGCCTCGGAGGTGCCTGAAAGGCAGTATGAAAACAAGGCCCCTCATCCACCTTTTATCTCATCATCAATAGGGATTGGTGAACTCAAGTGTTGTGGTTGTTGGTGCAGTCGAGACTTTGCTATGGCCGGTTTGTTCTGGTGGTCGATCTTATATTTTTAATTAATTTCTGAGACATTCGTGATCTTTATTCTAATTTCCGCTTTATTGAACACCTGTCTCTTCTTCTAGATTTTACCTTAAGCCCTTGACGGAAACTCAGGTGTTTCAGATTTCCAGCAGCAAACTCTTCTCTGTCACCTCTTACTGTCTCTATCCTAAATTTTCAGCCAAAGGCTGTGCTGTGCATATGTGAGCAACGATTTTGTTTCTTCTCGTGTCTTTAATTTGAAGTCTTCTGAATTTTCCACCTTAATTGTGGCTTAGGCTCTTGCCAGCCTACGACTAAACTCAATTGTTCTGCTTATTTATCTCCTAATGCAACTGACTATTCTAAATTCTTCAACTATCTGAACCACAAGATAGAGCACATTCTTTCTTCTTTTTTCTCTGAAATCTACATTCCTTGTGATTTCAATGTTCACCACAGATAATATCTTTCTTCTAGTTCTTTAAGATACATATTTATTTATGAACTTGCCTTCCATCTCTCTATACAAAATAACCTTGAGAAGATGGTGCAGCTTCCTACTCGCATCCTTGATCGCCTTGGAGATGAACCTAACATTCTAGACCGTTTCTTATCTTCTAATCCTTCTCCGAATACTGCTTACCTCTTTCCACATCTCAGTTCCTCCGATCACCTTATTATATCTGTGTCCTTTTCTATCTCTTCAAATCTTCAGCAAGAAAGACCCCCAGCTCAATGTGAATAATCAACCTTTAGCACGAGAACCAAGTCCATCTTTTTAACCACTTTCGTATGAAGAGACGTCGGTTTGAATCCCAGAGAAAACATTTGTGTAGATATTTTTACTTTACATTTATTTTTATGTTGCAGTCATTTTAGAAATATTAATTTATTTCCATAAACTACAAAGATCGGGAAAGGATATGTTTAAATAGTGATTTTGTTCTGGTGGGAATCCATTTACTAGATGATGAAATTTTTGTGTCACGTGAATGGTCTAATGGTTAAGACGATAGACTCGATTCTCATGAGAAGGAACGCCAGTTCGAACCCCAGAGTGAACACGCTATATATATATATATATATATATATATATATATATATATATATATATATATATATATATATATATATATATATATATATATATATATATATATATATATATATATATATATATATATATCCTCGTTAACAATTTGAATGTTAAGTACTAATTAAAAAGTGCAATTCAATTTTCGGATGACTATAAAAAGAGATTAGAAAATGATGCCATTTTGATTCTTGATGTTTTTCCCCTTCGGAAAAAGTGAGAAATTTTTATTGAATTAATTGAAGGCTCAAAGAAAAGAATTCTTATCGCTACTTTTATCAGTTAATTGATAAAATTATTGATGGAGAAAATTTTTTATTTAATAAACCTTATAAAAAGATGTTGATATATATATATATATATATATATATATATTATATATATATATATATATATATATATATATATATATATATATTATATATATATATATATATATATATATATATATATATATATATATATATAAAGCTAAAAGATTAATAAACTGCCCCCTACTTTCAAATTCTCTTCACTCTCAATCTCTGCGACGTGACGATGGTGCATTATCTCTTTTCTATAGGTACTACAATGGCAGGTGCTCGAGGGAATTGGCCTCTTGCATTCCTACACCATTGCGTCGTCTTTGTTGCACAAGGGGTGCCCCGCTTTCGCACCAATTATGTGTGGATGATGGAAACCCCAGGTTTGCTCGTTGTGGGGTCTAATTCCCTCCAGCCACCTTTTCTACCTTCATCTATTTTTCCTTCTGTATTTAATCTTCCTCTCTTCAAGGTTTCCGTCTATGCCCATCTGAGGGATGTGCGTTATGTTCGTTTCCGGGTGGATTTTCTTCCTTTCGTATATGCCCCCTCCTTGAAAAGGGCTCTGCCCGTGAGTGTTGATAGACTGTATAATAATAATAAAAAAATAAAAAAAACATGATCTATAGTTTAATTTTTTAATTTTGTTCTTATACGGAATTAGGCTAGTCACCTTTTGACTAACGGACAGCAATTTTTTTATTTTTATTTTAAGGACCTCAAGAACAGTTTAACTTCTTTTTATCTACCTTCTGAACATTTCATATACTTTATTTTACTATACTTAATTTCCGTCCTAGTAACATTATTTACTCCCATCGTAGTTGCCCTCATTCTTATTCTTCACCACGTATTTTTGATCCACTTTAATAATCAATCTTACAGTTAATTACATAATTCAATAATAAACTTTTAACTTTCTACTTTTCATACGTCGCACTGTACATTCTTGCTCATGACCAATTTTAAAATAGTCCCTTTACGTATATCGCATCTTTTCAAGCTTAAGGTAGCATATATATATATATATATATATATATATATATATATATATATATATATATATATATATATATATATATATATATATATATATATATATATATATATATATATATATATATATATATATATATATATATATATATATATATATATATATATATATATATATATATATATATATATATATATATATATATATATATATATATATATATATATATATATATATATAAATATATATATATATATATATATATATATATATATTTTTTTAAATTTTGATTTCCTTTTCAGATTAACAGATTTTAATCCCTTGTGAGTGCACTTTCTCCGTTTGAGATACTCTTTATAAAGTGTACATAGTGGAGAAATGAGAAAAAGTATCCACTCAGTTTGTAACCGCCGCTTTCAATTTTCATTCTTTTATTATTAAAAAAAAATTAAACGTAAAAAAGAGAGAAGCATACAATGGTAGTTTCGGTAAAAAATGAAGCAAAAGTTCATTGTACCATTATTTTCTTTATATTTTCAACTGCTACATTTTTTAAAGATCCTTACTAAATTGACCATTTATTTATCTTACCAAGTAACAATATGAGGATCATTATGTACGTATATTAGACAAATTACGTGAAAAACACTAAAATTCAAACAGGTATTAGATAAAAAAAGCCATCTACGTTATAAGAATTAAAAAAAAAAATACAAAACTTTCTTTTAAATTCTAAATTCACTCATGATGTTGTATATGGTAATCTCAACTGATTATGAAGATTCTATCCTTTGTTTAAACTATACGAACACAAAGTATATAAAATTATAATTGAGACTTACATTCACTTTTCTTAATGTTAAAAGAATCAAACTTCCCATGTTCCTGATTCAACAATTTCCCTTTCCTTCCTTATAACCCAATTACTGTATTATAAATTGGCAATTCATGCGATTGTCCAGGAACTATAATTAAAAAACAATGGTAGGTACACATATTTAATTAAACAGTTATGTAATCATTGCTGTTTCTATACTTTTTTTCTTAAGTTTCAGCTGACGATAAGCTTGAACAGCAGCGACTCTCTCGGCTTCTAAGTCTCTATTTGCTTTCCTTTTTATTTGACTTGGTTTTTGGTGTTGATTAATTTCTGTCTCCTTTTTTAGGTTTTGAAGGAATAAGAAATTTTTTTCATCCTGAAAAATGAAAACGAATTGTTAAAAAATACTGACATAAGGTAAATGTATCTATAGAATTACTTTGAATTTAATGGAAATTTTTTTTTTAAAGTGATCTTTGGTGAAAGAGGGCCAAAGGCCTATACTACACCTACCAAAAGGTACTAACAAAACAGAAGGAGAAAGATGGATAAAAAATTTTTTTAATTAAAATCAGTAGAAGACATGATGATCGTCATTTAAAATGTTATAAGGTTTCTCTTACACAATATAAGATGAAAATTTTATACTATATTCCCTCCTTCCTTTTGGTTTTAATTCATAATTTTTTTCAATATGCACTTGAAGTTAAAAACATTGCCACCATAAGAAAGTTCACAGTATATAAGTTAGTAATTGTCCTATCAAAACAAAGTTATTTGATATTTATAATGATGAAAAACATTTTAGATTCACAAATTTGCAAAAATGTTTTTAGCCCATTCAGGTGATTGAAATCAATAAAAAGTAACAAAAAAATACATGCTTTGTCTATATATTTTAACTTATATAAGTATATATTTTTAATTTATGTAACCCATATTGTTCTAACTAAAAAGAATTCTATATGGTTCATAAAACCTTGAAAATTACGTTTTTTATTTTTCTAATTTTTATTTTTCACATATTTAATCATGAAAACCCGATTATTATTCTAGTTTACTACTTTATTGCTAATTAGAATCATTACATATTATGGAAAAAAATTACCAAGATTTTCTTTTCTCATCAATATAATTTTTTTAATAAAAATAGTAAAAATAATGAATGATTTTATACATAAAGTTATTCTCAGATTTTCTTTGACATTCAAAAGAATAAATTTATCTTGGCATAAAATAAAATAGATACCTTTTTCGACTTCAGTAACTTATCTAATTTTTCTGTGTTAAGTGAAGGAGGCTTATGAACAATATCACCAAATTCAATTTTTTCTTTTCTAAATAATTTTCTTTCTAAAGCGTCGATGTCTTCTTCAGGATCAGGATTTTCTGAATTATCGGCATTTACCTTTGACTTATTTTTCTTTAATTTCAATTTCAATTTTTTCTCCTAAAATTTAATTAAAAGTAAATATTTTCATTAAAAATATAATGCAGATAAATTTGATTACATGAACTCTAAACTCAAAAGGGCTCAATTGAATATAATAACTATGAGTGACGCTACAAAATTATTGTAATGAAAATCAAGGAAGCCAAAAGCTGTCAACTCGTAAAAAGGAAGGGTGGGGAATGAAGCAAACTTGTAAGTAATGACAACAAACCTTGTCTCTTAAACGCCTTTTTTCTCTCGCCTTTTCACTTCGCATCTTAACCACATTAACCACATCACCAGCTTCGTTTCTGACCACATCAACGTTATATTTATCCCGAAACTTTGATTCATAAATCACTGTCTATGAAAAAAAGTTTTAAACGATTAACAAATATACAATTAAGTTAAGATCATGACAATGATTGGGAAGATAGCTTGGAGAGAGAGAAAGAAAAAAAAAATTAAATAAATATAATATATATATATATATATATATATATATATATATATATATTTATATATATATATATATATATATATATATATATATATAATATATATATATATATATATATATATATATAATATATATATATATATATATTATATATATATATATATAATATATATATAATATATATATATATATACTTACATCAGTAACAGCTGAGACTCTTTGTTTGAAAGAACGAAAGGATTCATTGGGTAACTGTTTCAAAGTTGGAATAGGTTTGAAAGGTCTTCCATTGTGGGGATACCAACCAATATTTTTCTCCAAGAAACTATAAATAAAAATTTTTTAACTTATACTCAAAAACAACGCATTATATTAAGTAATTTTCTAGGATTTATTTATGACCTACAATTCAAGTTTAGAAGAGTTATACTAATAAAAAGTATGTTGTCTTATATAGGACTGGGACTCTAGCATCCATCATTTAAATACTCAACTCCGCCTCCACCACCTTAAAATTGCCTTACTCTCATATATATATATATATATATATATATATATATATATATATATATATATATATATATATATATATATATATATATATATATATATATATATATATATATATATATATATATATATATATATATATATATATATTATATATATATATATATATAAAGTTAAAACATTCAGGCTTCAACTCCATCCAAAATAAGAGGTTCCATAATTCAAGTCTCCCATTAATTTGCAATATCACTGCTTTTGCTACCCATTTCTTCACTAATCAAGAGCTAAACGTTGGAATCAATTTTTGTAATACTAAATTTGAAATCCGAATTGGAAAAAATGCATCAATTTTTACTTCAGCCTCAAAATAAATCTTAATATTAAGGGCTTCAATGAAATGACCTTGAAACTTCATCATTTCTAAGGATAAATAATCTTTTTATATTTCATTATCAATTTTAAAATGATTTATTATGCTTACATATATCTTTTATTAACTTACCTAATTTTAAAAACGAGGCACTATACCAAATTTACTCTGATAAGGTACAATTTATCTTAATAAAGTTCACAGATTAATAATTTTTTTTACATTATTATTAATCAGTAAAGAAAGAGTTAACAAAATGCTTCACTTTTTAAATTTGTTGCTCAGAATATTTCACTTTAGTTACTGGTAAGTACAAATAATTTGACTGTGTATTACAAGTTACAAATTTTAGGGAACTGTTATTGCTCATTAATTAAAAAAAAAGCCATAATAAAAGTAACAATTATTATGAACCGAGCTAACTGAAATATAATATTAAAATGTAGAGGTATACCAAACACTTACTCTGCTGTATTAATTAAATTATCATCCTTTTTTGAACTGACCATCTTTCTCTTTTCATTTTGTTTGCTTTTTGCTCTCTGTATACTAAGACCTTTACTGAAAAAAAAGGAAACATTTACGATACTGAAAAAATTGGTACAGAATTATAATCTTATAAACGGATAAAATTTTGAAAAATATTAACTAAACAATATTACTAATACAACTTACGTAGAATTTTGTTGTGAAGCAAGAATTTTACTTTGCTTCTTCCTTAGCGTTCTGGCTTTATTTTTTTCTCTTTTTCTAAGTACTAATGCTGATTGAATAGCATGAAAAGCTCTTGGGATTTCTTGGTCATTTGGATTACTTGGTGCTTTGTCAATTTTATTTTTTATTCTGAAAGAAGTTTAGTTACAATTTACTTATATAAAAATGAAAATCTTTAATGATATAAAACTAAGTATTAACGAAAAATCATGTACCATTTACAAAAATAAATGTGCAGAAACAAATGCACCTTCATCTTTCAAATCACCATCTTCATCTTTCAAATTACAGCTTTTTTCATGTATATGACAATGGTATTAACTAATAAAAGATAAAAATACAATTTTAAAAGGCTAATGTGTCTAAATTTCAAATATACATCTAAATTAAAGCCTATCATAGGTTTTTACTGCTAAATAAGGTTACATATGACAATATTAGCTTAGAAATTAAAATTACATCAAATTAATTAATTTTCTTCCAAATAATTTTTTATTAATGTATTTTTACAAGAACATTATTCACAATAACATATTTACCAAACAAGCTGAAACACTATTCATATAGATCAATAAAGCTTACTCTAATCATTATTCTGTATTTTTTCAATTAATTAGTCAGTTGCTCAAAGGCTACCCTCCTTGCATCTATTAAATGCTGATGGGAGGGGAGTCTATAAAATTAAAAAGAGTAAGGATGGATGGAGTCATCGGGATAAGAGTGGATAGGAGAAAAGATAACAAAGAGGTTATTAATGAAAGTAAAAACAGAGATGGAGATATGACAGATCCTTGAGGAACACCACTATTAATAAATTTAAATAATGAACAGTGGCTGTCTATAACAGCTGCTATAGAACTAGAAAGGAAATTAAAGAGAAGGAAGAGGAATGTTCAGAAATCAAAGATTTGTAACAGACTCTATTGAAACTTTTGATATGTTCAGCATGACAGCAAAAGATTCACCGAAATGCAAAATAGCAGAGGACCAATTGTCAGAGAGAAGGGAAATAATAGAGGTGGCATATTACAAAGTAGAAATTAGATAGAAGACTGTAAATGTTTCAGAAATTAATGGAAAAAAAAAAAAAAAATGTGCATCAGGGTATGCCAGCATCAAGTTCTTGGTGGCACCAACCCCATTACTCCCATGCAGTTATGTGGGAAGTGGTGGATGAGGAGCATTTGTTTGGATGCTGGCCCTCCATGCAACTCTTAGGCAGTTTTTGTTTTACCATTTTATTTTAATTTAAAATGTATGAGTAAGCATTTCCAAATTGTGAGAATGTGTGAAGGGAGGGGGGAGGTAATGGGAGAATAGACATTCCAATATATATATATATATATATATATATATATATATATATATATATATATATATATATATATATATATATATATATATATATATATATATATATATATATATATATATATATATATATATATATATATATATAATTTTTTTTTATTTGTTTGCTAATTTAATTTTTTTATTCATTTTTTTTTAACTAGGAATGAGAAGAATAAAAATAAAAATAAAAATAAAAACAAAAATAAAAATATATATATATATATATATATATATATATATATATATATATATATATATATATATATATATATATATATATATATATATATATATATATATATATATATATATATATATATATATTAGGGGTGCACCGATAAGCCAAGTAGCCGATTATCGATTAATCGGCCTTTCATCAATGACACCTAATAAGTAATGAGTTATTATTAATTAATTAATAATAAATTATTACTTATTATTAATTTAAATTAATACTGAGAAAAAGCAGTTATCAACATTGTTATTTATTACAAATAACTATGCATGTTTTCATTATTAATGTAAATCATTTTTATTGCTTACTTTTCAGATAAATTAAAAAATAAAAATTTTAAATTTTAAAGATAACTCTAGATTCTAGAATCTTGATTTATAGATAAAATAATTAAATATTAATTACACTTTATAACGAAAGCAGTATTGTCAACCAGTTATTGTTGTAAGTATTTTGATATTCATCTTAAGGATAACAGTAAATGTATTTGTAAATTTATGTAAAGCCACCATATCAAGAGGTGGCAAATCTGCAAAAAGTTATTCAACGACAAATATGTTGAACCACATTAAAAAAATTAATTCAGATGAAGCAAAAGCTGAAAAGGCAATATGATTGGTCACAGCCAAGTACTTCAGAAGCAAGTTGCAGCAAATATGAGCCTCCAAAAAAAGTTCAACCAACTATACAATCAGTTTTAGAAAAGAGTAAAATTTGGAATATTAATGATCACAAGTCCAAGAGATACATTATTTGATAGGAGAAATAATAGCTGTTGATATTCAACCATATTCTTTAACATCTGACATTGGATTCCAAAGGCTTATTGCAAAACTCTGTCCTAATTACAGAATTCCATCAAGAAAATATTTCACAGACAAAATAATCCCGGATTATTTATGAAAGTAAAAGCAAAAATTCAGACATCGCTCGATGAAATTAGCAGTCTTTCTTTGACCACAGACATTTGGACAGCTTCAACAAATAATGCTCCATTTCTGAGTGTGACAGGCCATTGGCTTTCAGATGAGTTTGAACAATGTAGAGCTGTGCTTAGAGTTGTTCCTTTCCCTGGTTCACATACAGCTGAAATAATAAGTGAACAACTACACATTGTTCTGAATGAGTTTAAGATCTCCAACAAAATTTTTCCTGTACTACGGGATTCCGTGGCAAATATGGTTGGTGGTATGAGGGAGTGTGGTGTACAGTCACTATCATGTTTCATACACACATTGCAACTTTCAGTAAATGAATCAATATTTTTGCAAAAGGCTGTGAGCAATATAATTGCAATTAGCAGAAAAATAGTCTCACACTTTAATCATTCTCCATTAGCGATTAGCAAATTAACCTGAAATCCAGGAGCAGCTTAAATTAGACAAACAAAAACTGATTTAAGATGTGTCTACTCGTTGGAATTCAACATATTATATGCTGAAAAGAAATTTAGAACAGCGAAAAGCTCTTATAATGTATGCTGTTGACAATGACATTCCAACTTTATCAAGTTACCAATTGACAATTGTTGAAAAAGTTGTCCAGTTATTAAGTCCATTTGAAGACATCAGCAAAGAATCAAGTAACAGAACATCAATATGTCATGATAATCCCTACAATATTAGCTCTCAGATTATTTCTATTAAAAGCTACCAAACATACTGGTGAATTTAGTGGAATTATTTCAACTGTTGAAGAATTCACTGCATCAGCTGAAAAAAGATTTGCATCATACATAAATGAAAAATTTCTGTGCTTGGCTACTTTTCTCAATCCCAGATTTAAATTTAAATTTCAAAAGGATGACATTAAAGAAGACACTATTAAGAAATTGGTTATAGATATTGTAGAACATCAAGCTGAGATAAATTCTATTGATAGTCAAACAGGAGACAGTTCTTCTAATGATGATCAAGATAATGAAACTTATGAAAGTGTACCTAAAACTGTTTCCCTTTCAAAACTGTTAGATGATTTTGAGTCAAATAAGCCTATGAAAATAAATTCAGACTTAGACGTTGCAAGTACAACAGATGTGCAACCCAAACTCAAGAGGAGTAAATCTGTTACTCATTGATGCGCAAAGGAACTGGATCAATATTTAACTCTACCAACACTTCAAAGAAGCGAAAACCCATTTCCCTGGTGGAAAAAGACCCAGGAGACTTTACCAATATTGAGCAATTTGGCTTCAAAATATTTAAGCGCACCACCATCATCTGTTGAGAGTGAAAGACTATTTAGTACAGGTGGTAATATCTATGAACCTACAAGGAATAGGCTGTGTCCTGAAAATGGGGAAACACTTATGTTTCTGCATTATAACTTAAGAGTATTGAACTTTAAATACTGATGAGCTTGAGAGCTGAGATAGAAGACAACATGAATTGAAGAGGCAACAGTATAAACAGAAAACAAGGAAAACTGCCAAAATTTAGTAGTATTTTTATGCAATTTGTATGTATGTATTTGTAATATTTGTACTAACATTGAATTAATTATAATATGTTAATGTTTCATAATTTATGAATGATTTCTTAAAAAAGTAAAAAAAAAAAAAAAAAAAAAAAAAAAAAAAAAAAAAAAAAAAAAAAAAAAAAAAATTTTTTAAAAAAATTATATTGGTATTCTTATTTGTTAATGTGTCGAAGCTATCTGATGATTAACTTGGCAGTTATGAAATGGTCTTGTAAAGGTTGGTTTGTTCTGGTAAAGGATTTAAGCAATCGGCCGATCAATCGTGTGAATAGCCGATTACCGATTAATCGGTAATATGGCCGATTACTGATTATCTGCGATTAATCAGTCATTATATATATATATATATATATATATATATATATATATATATATATATATATATATATATATATATATATATATATATATATATATATATATATATATATATATATATATATATAAATAATAATAATGGTAATTCTAGAATTCCCAGGACCAATTTTTTTTCTTAATATATCAAAAATACAAAAAAGAAATGATTTGAAATCAATTTTTTTCAGTTAACTGAGGTGCTGAAAACGATTTTATACCCTAAAAATACCAATAATTAACTAAGAGTAATAACTACGATCATATACCAATGCATCGGATGATTTTAATGGTAATTATCATTTAACTTTGTACTACCAGATTGCTGCATCACTGTCATTGGGAATCATATGAAATTTAATAGCTATTTTGGAGCTAATAAGGTAATAAAAAAAATTTTTTTTTTTTTTTTACAAAAAGTGAATTTGCTAAATTGAAGTGATGAAAACATTTTTTCTTTATTTCCATACTTTAACTGCTATGTAACATTAATAGCAGACCCAACATTCACTAGGTTAGGCCAATATGCTGTCCGTTAGGTGTACTCTTACCTTTTAAGTCCAGGTTAAGTTGAATAGTTTGTTAGACCCAACAAACTAGTTCAACTTAACTGAACTTAAAGGGTATAAGTATGCCTAATGACAAGTAAGTAGGCTTAACCTAGTGAATGCTAGGCCTTTCAAAATGTAATGATAATGTAAAAAAATTGTTTTAAACAATTGAATATGACTAATTTAAACTATATCATAATATTTTGTTGTCGTAGTTTCAATTTATGATGAAAAAATTTTTTTTTTAATCTTTAAAATTTTATTTGATTCCCTTCTATGCTGATGCAGCAACCGGGTAGTGCAAAGCCAAATGATAATACACCACTAAAATTGTACAATTTTTTATAAATTTGAGGTAGTTATCTCATTTTTTCCCTATTTTTTGGTGTTTTTAGTGTGCAAAATCATTTTCTGTGACTCAATTAACCAAAAAAATTGATACCAGACCATTTCATCTTTATTTTTTATAAATTAAGAAAAAAAAATTCTCAGGAACTCTAGAATTACTAACTCTAGAGAAGTAAATCTAGCAGCCCAACTAGGAGAACTGTTAAAATTATTGTTCTGTTTTCTCTTTTTAGAATCAAGGAAACCTAAGAAAACAATTTCCAAGCCTATACAGTATCCATTGGAGAAATCAAACAGTTGAGTTCTTGTATCCTCACCTATACCCTGTTCGGCCTGTTCTATTGCAGCAAACAAATCATTACTAGAAGTTGATATGCACTAGAATTACTTGAACATGGAAGTGTTTCATTGGTAAATATGTCTTTCCCTAGGGTCATTTTCTCTTTGTATATTGAAAACATGAAGGCATTGTTAAATAATTTTTTTAGTTTAATTTATAGCTTATATACACTTAAATATTTATATTTAAGTGTATATATATATAGTGCAATACAGTAGCACACCTGTATGCCATGACCACATTTCTATCAATCAGTTAGGCCTGTATCACATAGCATACTTCGGTCATTCATGTTATGATAAATCAAACTAAGTACGCTAGAAAACTAAACAACAACAACTAATAATAATAATAATAATAATAATAATAATAAGTATAAAATGAAAGCTAAATAATAATAATAATATTAATAATAATAATAATAATAATACAAATATAAAAATATTTGCGCTTATATATTGATGTTTTGATATATTAATATTTCCATATGTCGAAGGTTGTATTTCAGTACATTGCAAAAAATCACAGAACAATCAAAGGACAAATTTCGCAGCCTGGTATTCAATTGGTTTTGCTAATTTTGTACAAATGAAGGCCAGTCGAAGAACAATTGCTTTACCATTTAGAGTAAAAGTATCACTGTTTTTCTTTACATTACTCTTCCATGAAAGAAATTATGTGAAGAAAGCATTTAAACATATTTTGCATTCATATTTTCAATATAGTGAAAAACTGAGTGGTTCATACCAGATCGAATTCTTACCTATTTTGCTTATACTTTCAGTCAATATTTCTAAAAGATCAGCTTCAGCAGTATGGGAGTACTTTACATGTTTCAGGATTAGCTCGAAATAGCTAAATGTAACATATGTAGTTAGGAAATTAGAAGAGGACCTCCTGGTGACCCAAGTAAAAATTTTTCAACTAAATCTTTACAGGGGCATCTAAAATCAAAACACAAACATGAACATTCATTAGCAGAAAAGGAGCAGTCAAATGAAACAGAAAAAAAAGAAAGAAAATATTGAGAAACAAGAAGAAAAATCTTTTTTTTCTTATATATATATTTTTAATTTAATCAACCATTAAAATGTATAATTTGCAATTTTAACCCTGGCTCGTAAACCCCGATTTTCCAATTATTGGCCGGGGAAAGTAAAAATGGCTGGGGTTGCCCAGAGCCCCGGTCGGTCCATAGCCACGACCCTTTCCGATGATAACATAATTTGCTAACATTAATCCCTACGCCTAACGAACCGATCACTAAAGAAACATAAATTCTAGAACACTAACACAAATACAGAAAAACTAAATACTATAATCATAGGAAAGCACTGCGAACTAAGAGCAATGTCCCAGCAGATATAGCCACCAACCATAGGTATCGTTGAGCTACCTTCTCCAATTGAGAAATTAGGGATTCTGAAAGATAGAAATGCCGAAAGAGAGCTGATATATATCGATATCAACATTTTTTACGATAGTATTGAAAAAATATCGATGATATTTTTAAAGCCGATAATCGATATTTTACTTCAAGAAATTTAAAGCAGATTCCTGCTCCTTTATAAAATAAAATTTAAACAAAATTTGTGCATTTTTCATGTGTGTGCATATTGATTGATGGGGGTCATATCATGCAAGAAAACTATAGGCAATAATAATATATATATATATATATATATATATATATATATATATATATATATATATATATATATATATATATATATATATATATATATATATATATATATATATATATATATATATATATATATATAATATATATATATATATATATATATATATATATATATATATATATATATATATATATATATATTATATATATATATATATATATATATATATATATATATATATATATATATATATATATATATATATATATATATATATATATATATATATATATATATATATATATATATATATATATATATATATTATTGGTATCCCTGTTATTAACCATAGACCTTACCTTCGTTGCACTTATTTCAATGATCAACAAAGGTAAGGTCTATGGCTAATAATAGGAATGACGATATATTTTTGTTTTGTTTTTTTTTTCTTCTGAGAGCGTGCCGATATTTTAAAAAATATCAGGCCTATCACCATAATTTCCTTAGTGGCGTGGGTCAGATGAACATTTTTCACCCCAGCCTATATATATATATATATATATATATATATATATATATATATATATATATATATATATATATATATATATATATATATATATATATATATATATATATATATATATATATATATATATATATATATATATTACAGATCACCACCACTCACATATGTGCACAATGATATTGTTTGTTCTTGTGTCTCTAATTTGGAGTCTTCTGAATTCTCTACTTTATGGCTTAAACTTTCTTGCAACTCTACAACTAAATTCATTTTCATCTCCTAACTCTACAGACTATCCAAAATTCTTCGACTATCTTAACTCCAAAATAGAACATTCATTCATTCTTCTTCTCCTTTCTCCGAAATCATCATTTTAGTTGATTTCAATGTTCACCACCGCCAATGGCTTTCATCTAGGTCTAATGATCCAGCTAGTGAATTCGCCTACCAATTTTCTATCTAGAATAATCTTGAACAGTTAGGGAATTTCCCTATCCGTATTCCAGTCCGCCTTGGTAATGAACCCAACATACTTGATCTTTTCCTAACTTCTTATCCTTACACTGTTAAACTCTTTCCTCCTCTGGGTTCATCCGATCACCTTCTTATCTTTGTATCTTGTCCCGTCTTTTCAAGTCTTTCGCCAGAACGGCCCACGCCTTCGCAAGGAGAAGTTACTGGTATTCCGGTGCCACTAACTGGTCTGATGTTAACAAGCTATAAAGGTAAACTGTACTTTCTAAATTTAACATCTTGAAAAGTTTATCTTTTTAATAAAGTGGTTCTTTGAAATATATATAGTATATATATATATATATATATATATATATATATATATATATATATATATATATATATATATATATATATATATATATATATATTATATATATATATATATATATATATATATATATATATATATATATATATATATATATATAATATATATATATATATATATATATATATATATATATATATATATATATATATATATATCCAATAAACTCAATTTCGAATTCAGGAAAAAAAAAGCAGAAAGATTTGTTGACCAGCTTAACATAACTAAGAAAACATCCCACAAAGAAAAATTAGGGTAATAATAGTATTAAAAAACATATAAAGTATAATATCACAGAATGATTGTTACAAAATATTTGCCTATATAAGTAGTATCAAGAATAAATAATAAAAATATACTTAAAATCTATAATTCTATATAATAACAGGAACAAAATATTGTTATAATGTTATAAAAGAATCTTTACAATCTATTAACTATGGCTTTAGAGATGGATCTGACAACAAAACCTGAATTTTGTTCTGCAAAAACTGATTGGTTCTGCAACTGGAGGATACTTCTTGTAAAGCACTTGCACTTCGTAACTCTTGCGCCAATCTGAAAGCTTCTTCCACTAAGCTATAAAGAATTAAAAAGATTGATTCCCAACAGCGAAAATAAAATAAAATAAAATACTCGGAAAACATGTAAAAAAAAGAGTGAGTGGGGGGGGGGGGAGAAACTGAGTATTTGATATTCTGAAATGATCATAATCTGTAGATAGAAGACTCATAGGAAAAAAAAAAAATTTTTTTTTCAAGAAGAAAAATAGAAAGTATAAGAAAAAAAACAAAGTAAAACTTTAATGAAGTGGGAAATGGGTGTGTTGCTGAAAGTGTTAAAAACTGTGATTAATCATACATTTGTAATACTGATTTGTAATTATTCTTTAACCTACTAATGAGAGTTTCATACTAGTTATACCACTAATACCATTATAGAATATATTACTACTTACTCGCATTTCAGAAAGTATGTTATTTTATTTTCTTCTTTAACTCTTGATAAATATTTCTGTGCTTCTGTAGTGCTCCCAAACTTCACGCAAGCGTCCACGAATGGCTATTGTTGTTAAAAAAAATATTTTTATTTTTAGATATTTAATAATAATAATAATAATAATAATAATAATAATAATAATAATAATAATAATAATAATAATAAATAATAATAATAATAATTCCTTTTCATAGATATTAAATAATGCAACTTTTTCTTATTCAGATTTAAAGATGTAATATATTCATACTTTTTTCAATAACGACAACATTTACAAAACTATTTTGAAAATAAATGATTCATTCTTATTTTATACGCATAATGTTAGTAATAATAATAATAATTTTTCTTCAGTATATGCACAGGGACCACCACAGCCAGCAATAGCTGTACTGCGTCAGTATACTAACAACAGGCTAAGTCCCTAGACTTGATGACAAAACTATGCTGATAGGGTTATATTTTATACAATATATTCAGTTCACAAAGGCAAAAAAATGGTAAAACAATGAAAGTGAGGAGGTTCGGATAGGGCATGCGTCTGAGAGATAAAGCCTCAAAACTCACAAAGATATGAAGGATCAAAAGAGAACAATTCGAACAGCAAAATGATCTCTTTACAACAGAAAGCCAGTTGGAAGAATGAGAGAATTTTTACTACATTACCCGACAATGGGTAGATATATTATTGATAACCAACTAATATATATATATATATATATATATATATATATATATATATATATATATATATATATATATATATATATATATATATATATATATATATATATATATATATATATATATATATATATATAAAGAGTATTTATTATTACATATATAACACTTTAATATGTTAAAGATAGTCATTTGTTTTCTTCAATAAATTTGGTATATTAAAGAATACTAATACTTCAATGATTTACACCAGCAATCTCATTTCGATGAAGTTGGGGTAAAGCATTTAAAAACGATTCTAAAAAGGACTGATTTTTTAAAATATCTCTATACTCTTGAATACAAGATGGTGTTTAAACTTTAAAGCACGTTAACATTATCATGTCAAGCAATATTTACCTCAAAACCGATAACCAATTTTTTATTCTTGCTAAATGCGTTGAGTTCATTCCAATGGTTGGCTTCAGCATGACCATAAACGCGTAAGTAACAATACCTAATTATAAAGAATAATTTCCTTTGATTATTATGATTGAGAAATTATACTTAAACATTAATTATGAACTTTCAGAATGACTTTTATTTACAACACTTAAACTAGTCCCAAAAAACATAAATTTTCAATTATTATATTATTTTCTTTATGTTATTAATATTTGTTTCAAGATTTAGAAAACGGAATATAGCTGACAGTTCTTAATTTTATGATACAAAAAAAAAAAAAAAAAAAAAAAAAAATTCATGATAAACATGTACTTCTTTACCGTTTATCAGGAACCTTGAAATCAGCTTTGAGTTTTTCTGCTTCTTTGATCTGACCATCTTTGATTAACTGCAGCATGGTGTCATATAATGATTTATTAACAAAAGATTTCTGTTCGTTTTCTTCCAGACGAATCTAAAATATAACAGGCATTACTTCAAATCTAACTGACGGATTACCTATACAAAAACTATGAAATGAAGATAACTTACTTGGGCTCTAATAAGCTTTACTTGATCTTCTGTTATCTGAGAATTAAAGTCACTTTTAGTTTTTCTGAAGAGTTCTCCTGCTCCTTGCAAAGATACCAGTTGAGAATCTATTCTCTGATTAATAATAATAATAATAATAATAATAATAATAATAATAATAATATCCTCTCAAATAAGAGAAAAACAAAAACTTTCTCCTTTAATTGTAATTTACAGAATGGAAAACTATTATGCCCTCCCCCCTCCCTAAAAAAAATTTAAGCTGTTAAAAAAAATTTTTTTTTTATATGGTAGGTTCTCAATTTTCATGAGACATTGCTGGTACTTTCTCATGAAATCTTTAAAATTTCAAATATTTTCTTATCTTCAGAACTTACATCCTTCTTTTAAATTTTTTTTCAGGTTTAATTGAAAGACCGCAGTCAATATTTCGATACCTCTTACTCAATTATAAAACTAAACTTCACTCTCTGAATGACAGTTAATTTAAATTATACGCCAAAACTATTTCTTGAGGAAACTATTAATTACTCAACTAGAGTAATTGAAAATCAGACCAAAATACTTAAAAAATGAATAATCCTCACCTCATGTAACTAATTCTCCAAATAGTTTAACAAAAACTAACTTAAGTAATATACTTTTACAAGGATTTACAGTCTAATTTCAAATATGCAATATATCAGTAAAATAAAAAAAATACAATAAGACAATATGAAATAATAATAAAAATAATAATAATAATAACAATAGTCTCAAATGATATTAGAAATGGAATAAATTTCTCATTCTTAAATTAAACTAAACTATCGAGACTACTAATCATCACCTTGGCATCAAAAGCTTCACTTATTTTCAAAAGCGCTTGGTTGTAGAAATCATCTTCTTGATTAAATATATCCTTTAGTTGATCAATGTCACTCTCTTTACAACTCTTGATATGGAGAGACATGGCGGCTGGGAAGTTACGTATTAGCATCTTAAAAATATAGAAAACATAATAGAAAAAAAAACAACTTTGAATTAAGAAAACTGTTTTCTAAAAAATTTAAAGAGAAACTACCAGAAAATCTGCGAGAGCCATTTTATTGCGAAGATGAAAAAGGACAGCATGAATAAGGTCTGCATCTCCGCTGTTTAAAGCTTTTTTCAGAGCACCTTGATCTTCCCCCAATCGAAGCAACACGGGAACCTGTTTGCTTGGTCGACATTCATATTCAATCAGCTAAAAAATATATATATATATTAATATGTAAAAAAAAAAGTAGTAAAATTCTTAAATTGAATTCAAAATTTTTCCTATTCCTTTAAAAAATTAAATATGAAAGATTTACTTTAATTAAAATGTACTAAGTTTCTAAAAATTCAATACATAAGCTTTAACCTTGATTTTATGTACATTTTGTGTCAATTTTCTTGTATCTGTCACTAATACAATTTCTATATTAATAAAATCTTATATTTGGCTTAAAAACTTCAAACGTATTATACTTTCAAAATCAAAATTTCAAAGTCGGACAGAAATGTAAGAATAAAGCTTCTAAAATTTACAAGTTTTTATTTGAAGAGAAAAATATTCCTCCCTTGCTTAATTAATATTTAAACAAGGCATAATATGAAGTTTAAAAAGAACAATTAGAAATAATATAACAATCAGTCTGGATAAACAATAAAAGAAGAAACCAAAATTTAATGATTAAAAGAATGATGGGTAAGAATATATGTAAATATAATTCGATAATTCGATAACATGTAAAAAAATGAATTTATTTTGTAAAGAATATATGTGCATAGTTTGAGCTACCCATTTTGACGGGAATATGATGAAAATCCAGCATATAAACTATGTAGAAGAAGTAGCCTCTTTAGTCTTTACACTTTGATGGTCGATAGAGTAGCATGCTTGAAAGAAAGGAAGCAAAACTACTCTTACTATCAAATGGTCGAAGAATGGAAGCAAAACTTGTCTTACTATTAAATGGTCACTCTTTATTTATCAAATCGAGAGTGAATGCAGATGTAGAAAAGAATGTAATTAATAAAAGATTAACCTTAATAGCTAAAGACTTCCGACCAACTTGTTCTGCTTTGTTTGCGATATCAGTATAAGATATTCCAGGGGTGTAGCCAAGTTTTGCATTAACCTCTTGAGCTATTCTGTCATCTCCCTTCTGAGATGGCTGCTTAACCTTAAATTTATATATATATATATATATATATATATATATATATATATATATATATATATATATATATATATATATATATATATATATATATATATATAATATATATATATATATATATATATATATAAACAATTTCAAGTCTGCTATTGGGGATTCGAACTCTGACCTCTAAGCTGGTAAGACAGAGTGTTACCTCTGTACCACAACAGTACAAAAGGGAATCGCATTGAGAAAGCTCACGAACACCTGCCATGAAGAATAACTCATAGGATCTCCCCCGACTGCCCTCGGATACAGATCAACAGGTCAGTTACTATTCCCTTCAACCACAAATAATATACGTAAGTAATAAAACCACATAAATCGTAAGGAGATTCGAACCCTGACCTCTAAGCTGGTAAGAAAGTGTTACCTTTGTATCACGACATAACAAAAGGCAGGTGTTCATGAGCTTTCTCAATGAGATTTTCTTTTGTATTGTCGTAGTACAGAGGTAACACTGTCTTACCGGCTTAAAGGTCAGGGTCCGAATCCCCAACAACAGACTTGAAATTTTAAAATTTCACTCCACAGCATATATATATATATATATATATATATATATATATATATATATATATATATATATATATATATATATATATATATATATATATATATATATATATTATATATATATATATATATATATATATATATATATATATATATAAAAAACATGTGCAATTTTATCAAAACGCTAAAAGCAAAGTACCTTAAAACATGCCCAATGAGCAAGAACACGAGATGTTCCTTCTGCATCTGGAAGTTTGAGGTAAGTAGCTATTTTAAAAGCTAATGGAAAAAGGCGCCTAAGAACCAATCTATCCAAGAGAACAGAAACTGTCATCCATTCTAACTGATTCCAAGTAATAGGTATACCTGAAATAGAAATTTTACTACTTATTTCAACTCCATTCAATATTTAAATTAATCTGAGTTAATGTTTTTTGTAACAAATTTTATGCTTACCAACTCTTTGGTTACGAACTGCGTTCAATATTCTTAAAGTTGTTGTCACTGATTTACATGGCTCTGGATCCATGTTTGGAACAAATGTTTTTCCAAACAAAGCTGCCTTTATTTATATATATATATATATATATATATATATATATATATATATATATATATATATATATATATATATATATATATATATTATATATATATATATATATATATTATATATATTATATATAATATATATATATAATATATATATATATATATATATATATATATATATATAATATAATAAAAATTATAAAATATATAAAAATATAAAATAAAAAATAAAAATATATATAATATATATATATATATATATATATATATATATATATATATATATATATATATATATATATATATATATATATATATATATATATATATATATATATATATATATATATATATATATATATATATATCCTCTGGTAGGTAAACCTGCTAATTTCCACCAGAGTTGGAGGAAAATCTGAATTCTGATCAAGTTAAAGGCTCACATACAACGTTTGAAGGTGTTTAAGTTAAAGGAAGTTGGGAAAATAGATAAAGGGAGTGTGTTTCAAACTTTGCCAGTAAAGTACGTGTAAGACTGAGCTTAGCGGTTAGTATATATATATATATATATATATATATATATATATATATATATATATATATATATATATATATATATATATATATATATATATATATATATTACAACCAACCCTTAATAATGCCTTCTGTATACTCTGGTTAAATTCATGTTGAGCTGACTGGTAACACTGCGTGACTGCTTCTTCAAGCGTTTCCTTAATCATCCCTAGACAATCTGTGGCTCTAGTGCTTCCCTCCTTCAATAAAAATTAAAGATTTCTGGTCTTAATCTCATTCGTAAGAGAACAATGATTAAACAAAAATAAATATATTTATATAGACATATGAATGTTTTCCTTACCTGGTACCCTTGGGAAGCTTCAAGTAAGAGTGCTCCTGGAGACATTGAACCTATTCCCATAGTTTCAACCATAACCCGAGGAACCTGAATATATTATAAATGTTTAAAAGAAAATTACACTTAAAAAAAAAAAATGCTGGAGAAATACAATAAAATAGATATGAAATAAACTTTCGACTATTCTTACCTTATGAAGTATATCATGAGTAGTGCTACTAATGATTCTAACACTGTCAATTTCTTGCACCAAAGATGAACGTGAATCCAGGTACATTATTGTAGATTCTCCATTTACACTTATAATTTCCAGAGTCATATCCCAGAGTAGAACAACAGCACCAGTACCACACCTTATTAAAATTAGAATCAATAACACCAATAACGAAGCTCATTAATATCACAATCACTTTGAATGACATCAAATAGTTAAAAGGAAAAACTAACCATGCTATTTGTTTGGGTTTTATGCTACTCTTTGTTGAGAACTCGCAGTATTTTGTACTCAAATCTGAAGAACCAATCCATAAATTTCCTTTCTCTGTATAGAGGGCAATGTGGCGATAATTGCTAGAGATTGAAATAGCAAAAACACGTTCATCTCCTCCGGCCCAACATATGTTCTGTGTAGTGGAAAAGGTTTAGTATAAATTTTCCTTAACTTTATAAAATAGTAAAAAACAAACAATTTAACAAAATATATTACATGTCAAGTAAATCCTTAAGAAAATCAACTAATTATTAAGAATACGAGAAGCATGTCTCCAAGTACAGAGATGAATTATGCATTTTAATAAGTTATTTAAAAAAATATAGATAATTAAGTTGAACACGAACAAACAAATTACCAATATCCAAAAGTCTCATTAAAAGAAATTGTTTGAACCCAGATTCTAATCCTGTCAATTAAGTACAAAGAACATACTATGCAACCAATCACAGACCTTAAACTATCATTCATATACTAATTCTATTTCTTTTTTAAGTATGAAAGTGCATCACTATAAATTACATTTTGAAGAAGTCATACCAAAAATTAACTTTCTTTAAAAAAAAAAAAAAAAAAAAAAAAAAATTTCTCACATCTAGATGGAATGTTTTCTTATTCAGGATTATCTTTTTATTATGATCCTTGTTGGCGTGCTGTGATCTAATAAATTAATTAATTTTTTCTTTATGAAGGGTGAAAAAAAAATTTATAAACCTGAATCATAACTATAACATAGTTTACTGATTACCTCTTGCTTATTGTTTCCAACATTTTATTAGCTCTATCCTGCCTTTAAGACACTTCAGAAAACTTTCAAATTACTTATCATTAATCATTTTTCATTATTCAAAAATTCAAGCCACTCTCATATTATTTGTATTACAATACACCAAGTGTAGAATCTTATGCCCTTTATTGTTAATATTTGTATGCCAATTATCATCCAAAAAATACAGTCTTTGTAAATCCCATTGAACTTTCATTTATCATTCAATATTTTTAACAGGATAGGCCAGCATAGCATCATTAGTAAACTTGAAAACTAAGCAATATATTCCCTTAGCAAAAATTATTTATGTAACTTAAGAACAGAATTAGCTTGAAGGAATTAAAAGTAGCTAGGTTATGAAATAAAATATACGAATAATTTTCTATCAAAGTTAAAAATAACTATAACACAAAATATCTCCTGACTAAAAAAAAATAAATAAAATTAATGGTGAACTAGGTCCACCTTAGTCTATGATTGTCAAAAACTCCAAGTAAACTTGAAAGCTTATTTAAATTAGAGTATTAAATTTAAAAGAATATTATTTTCAACAAAAACAACAAAAAAAACAAAGACTTAGAAATAAATTTTGGTATACACCAAAAGTATATATTTGGTAAAAACGAAAAGCTGAAATAAAACAAACATTTAAGGAAACTATTTAACCATGTCTCACCTAGTCAAGATTGTCACAAGAAAAATTCTTACAAAATTAATTATATAAAATAATTCATTAAATTAATTATTAAAAATAATTAAATCACAGTAATAATTATTGCTAAAAGGTTTACAGCCGATTACAATAATATTAACTAGTACGCAAAAAACACTCGGAAATACATTAATAAATAATTGGATGGGAACTTAAAAACAATCTTCCTCATTAAGTCAACCTATCAGCTTTCTCGTAAATTTTACTTCTTTTCCGAATTTTATTAGCATCTATAAACCTATAAACTTATTTGGTAAATCAACTTAATAAAACATAGTAAAAGCAAAGATGGCTCCAAATTCATTATGTCTTACTTGTGGTAAAGCCATATGTTCTTGATAATCGAGAAGAAAAA
>SEYY01019139.1:157500-202500 GCA_009176605.1 Armadillidium nasatum | reverse complement strand
TACATTCCTCTCTCTCTCTGAGTTTCATATATATATATATATATATATATTATATATATATATTATATATATATATATATATATATACTATAATATTATAATTATTATATATATATTATATATATATAAATATATATATATATATATATATATATATATATATATATATATATATATATATATATATATATATATATATATATATATATATATATATATATATATATATATATATATATTTTTTTTTTATTTTACAAATTTTAACTATTATTTCCATTTTTAGCTTCAACATGTTTTAAAATATAACAACCTCTTCAAAATATTCAAAGGAGAGTTTTATAATTTCAGCAGATGATATTCTGATGTCATAATTATTCTTATTTAGTTTTTTTTTTTTTTTTAATAAAATAATTTGGCATTCATCGATTAACCAAAAAAGCAAACAAATATATCATTTCCTTTTCGTAGTTACGCTGAGAAAAAAAATAATGGGGCCCCATTCACTAAATTTTTACCGTAAAAATATATATAGAATGCATTTAAACATATTTTGACTTTATATTTTCAACATAGTGAAAACTAGAGGTATCATGCTAGATCAAATTATTACAAAATGGTCTTTATGACTCAATTTGGCTTTATTTAATGCAATATTCTTTATAACTTTAATAACATAGAAATAATAAATAGTTAAAAGTGCCACACTTTGAGTAAAAAATTACTCTTTTCAAAATTAAAGAACATTTTAATCTGTTTTACCTAGAGCAAATTACTAGCTTTTCGATTCAGCTACATAATTAATGGTCTAGGTTTACACTATTGTTAACCCTAGGTGCAGTGTGAGGAAACATGAATAAAGGAATCTTCTATCTGCTTTAATTCTTACATTTGTGAGGATAGATAAACCCATCTTAACAGGATAAAAAGGTCAAAGAAGTCACAACTCAACAACGTCATAAGTAGACAAAAGATCAAAATTATTTCTATCCCGGATTAGAGTTCTATTTTATTATTAAGTAATTTATTTATTTGTACATGGGCGTGGTTTAAAACTTTTAAATAGATCAGTAGATCACTTAACCAAGAGTTTGGTTTTTCACAATAACAAAATCTAAAAAAAATTTATTTACTATCATTTCATTTTAAAAGGAAATTTGAGGGAATTCAAGTAATAATCACTATCTGTGCATGGCACTAAATTATCTATTTTTCGTATCAAAATTTTTTTTAGAATCAATTCATTTTTTTGATAGCAAGGAATGAGGTTTTTTAAAACAAAGCGCTACCATCAATATATTTACATAGTAAAAATATAATTAAAATTATAGTAATTTAGATCAATATTATAAATTTAGGACAATCAAAAATCCATAATATTACTGCAAAAACAGTAAAATAAATATAAAATGGTTTCGTAAATAACAAAAGGTTATTTTGATAATCACAAATATTTTTATATTCATCTTTATTTACTTTCTTGATAATAAGTTTCACAGGAAAAACGAAAATATTTGCTCAAAAAAATTGCTTAATTAACGACTTGGTAATTTTATTGTTTAAAATAGGACGAGACTATTTCTCCCAATTAGAAGAGTTGACATACGTGTAATTCTTATATAAAAACTGTTTATATGCTTTCACTAATTTATCTAGTGTACATACTTTATATATATTTTAAGTTCTCCTTGATAGGAGTTTGTAAAGTTTGTTTGTTTTTTGTATCGATGTAGCACATTTTGTTTAAAAAAAAAACTCCCGGTTAAACAATGATCACTTTTTATCAAATCATCTTCAAGTCTAGACGTTTTTAAAAATGTAAGAGTTTTTGCTTGTTCATTACAAGTCCTCAGAATTCGAAGGTATAAGGTATGAGTTATATTTTCTTTTCAACTCTTTCTTACTATCATATCTATTGCCTTCTACTCAAATATATAACTGCGTAACGTTCTTAATTATATTGAATTCGTATATGAAGGAACTTCAAGAGCAACAAAATCTTTTGAAAAAGTTCATAGTAAGTCTCCTTTTATTATTTAATTGTAACACTAATTACGACCCTTCTCTTTCAGGTCTTTTAATAAAAGCTTAACCATAAGTTTTTATTCTTATGAACCAATCAAAAATTTGCTCACAGTTAAGCTGCTTGAAGTAGAGTAATAAATATAGCTGTAGGTTTGTGACGTACCATATTAGGGCGTAACTTTCATTAGAAAATAGCTTGAAAAAAAGTAGTTTGTTTGAATTTAAACTAGAATTTATAAAGCGTTATCTCCGTTTTGTCTAGGAATCGACCTCCGTATCCATCTGACCTACTGTATATGCGTTAGTATTGTGATATAAGTAAAATAAATAATCACTTTTAGTTTAAGCACATAAGAACAGCTTAAGCTGTGAATGTTGGTTTAACGTTAACCTCTAATGAGGAGTAAAACCATTTTTTCCCTTATCACACTATATTCCAATCAAGGCATGCTCGCACAAGTTTTTCCATGTCACTGAAGGTTGCACACAACAAGGAGTCACAGCGTCAGTTTCCTGCAATTGAAAAGATAGGCCTCGAATGATTATCGCACGACCTCTCATAATAACACCAATTTTCATTCACCAAAGTTTGTTCTTCCATATTTTATGAATCTATAAGCAGATATCTGGGGTTGAGAGAGAGAGTTGGGCACTTGTGTGCGTTTCTGCAAATAAGTAAAAATGGTTGCCTGCATGTTCAAAATATATTTAAAAAGGGATCATATTGATGGAAAATAAAAACATAAACAAGTAAAAAGTAAAATGCGCAGTTTGGAAGAACCCAACACATTTTGTGCTTTGCATCAACAGTTCTTGTATAATTTTTAAGATGAATAGTCTTGTACAGTTAAAAGGATAAAAGTTAATGTTGTTAGAATTTCAGGTGAAAGCTATAATAAATTATAAGTCTGTGGAAAACTACAAGTGCCGGTCCTTTTAATATGTTAATAAAGGTTGGTAAGAAGCTGAAATATTTAAGTAAATATCTATGGTGAATATTGTTGGAATTCTCTAATACAGAAACCCCTGTAAGACCTAATATGCCGTATTGTGATGGCTCTACTAAGAATAAACCTAATCCTAGTAAAAATTTTGCCTACAATTACCAGAATGTAATTTGTAAAGAACTCGCCATTGAAATTGTTCTATTTCCAAGAAATAATACAAATAAATATTAGTGAAAGCTAATAAGGTAAAATTTAAAATAGGGAATTTAAGCCTAGGCTGTATAAAACAAAGCACCCTTCTATCCAAATAGCAAGAACTCTCAAAATCTGCTCAAAACCAAGGCCCTGTTAATTAAAGGCTAATTTTACAATTTCTTCATTAATTGATCTTTAAAATGACAAAGCTTACTGAGCACTTCTGAAGCCTGGTAAGAAGATAAAAGCTCATAAAACAAAATGGTATTTAGAGTAGCAAGTGTAAAATATTGAAAAATTAATGTTAATACTGTATCAAAGGCGGCAAAAAAAATTATTCCTTTTATGGGCATCCTTAAAATTAAATATTTGAGAGTTTAAAATTTAAAATTTTTTGTACAAGAACAAAAAAGCTGCATATAGTTTCATTTATTTTATTAATGCAAATGGTGTAATTAAAACACATCTTAATATTTAAAACATCTGCAATGTAATATACAATCAAAATAATCATTTAAACAATACGTGTAACAATTGCCCTACATATAGCAAAGAAAATTTAGTAATAAACAATTACAATGTAATATACAATCAAAATAATCATTTAAACAATACGCATAATAATTGCCTTACATATAGCAAAGAAAATTTTGTAATAAACAATTATAATATCAAAAAAAAATAATAATAATAAATAAATATAAATATAAATAATATAATATATATTATATAATATAAATATATATAATATATATATATATATATATATATATATATATATATATATATATATATATATATATATATATATATATATATATATATATATATATATATATATATATATATATATATATATATATATATATATATATATATATATATATATATATATATATATATATATATATAATCGGAACCGTGGACAGGAGGTGGTCCAGGACGGGTTGAATTATCTTGCCTGTCCAGTTGGGGCAACCAACAAACTATAAATAATTACATACAGGGTCTTTGGAACATCAATGTAAAGATTAAAAGAGGTGAGTGAGGGATTCAATTAGAACCATTATGACAATATATGTCAAATTCAAAAAACATAAAAACGATATATATATATATATATATATATATATATATATATATATATATATATATATATATATATATATATATATATATATATATATATATATATATATATATATATATATATATATATATATATATATATATATATATATATATATATATATATATATATATATATATATATATATATATATATATAATAATAAAATATCCTTAAAATGAAAATAAAATAAAATAAAAAAAAAAAAAAAAAAAAAAAAAAAAAAAAAAAAAAAAAAAAAAAAAAAAAAAAAAAAAAAAAAAAAAAAAAAAAAAAATATAATATATATATATATATATATATATATATATATATATATATATATATATATATATATATATATATATATATATATATATATATATATATATATATATATATATATATATATATATATATATATACTGAAAATTACATTTACAAAGGTTCTTTACAGGTAACTTCTACGAATCTACTGTATTGAAAGTGAGATTCTCCAAAAACATATAAAAGAAAAATAAGTTTACAAAAATTCTTTATAAAAATAAAATAAAACAATCAAATAGATAAATTTTAAAATATTATATACTTAAATAAAGCTTCTTTTTGTGACAAAGCAGACCAATTAAGACCCAAAGTGAAGTTCCCCAAATACTCATAAAAAGAATTCCTGAATGAGTCTTTGGCGAAGGTGTCCATGACCAAGGGAAAACTCCCTTTGTTGCTTCATGACCAATATACAGTAGTATAGAATTCATACCTAATATATATATATATATATATATATATATATATATATATATATATATATATATATATATATATATATATATATATATATATATATATATATATATATATATATATATATATATATATATATATATATATATATATATATATATATATATATATATATATATATATATATAGTATATATATAATATATATATATATATATATATATATATATATATATATATATATATATATATATATATATATATATATATATATATATATATATATATATATATATATATATATATATATATATATATATATATATATATATATATATATATATATATATATATATATATATATATATATATATATATATATATATATATATATATATATATATATATATATATATATATATATATATATATATATATATATATATATATATATATATATTTTATAAAAAAATAATCCACTAAAAAATGTCTTTAATATGAAATAATAATTAATTAAATAAAGATTTAAAAATTAAGGAATAAGAAAGAGTAATTGAGGTAGAACTAAAGAGATTTAACTTTGTGTGTTTTAACAACGTTATAGCAATTCAACACTAAAAATTAATATCATACCCATCGCTCTAAAAATGCCACCATTCCATTTTTCCTTCGCATCAATAAAATAATAAAGAATAGCAAACAAAAACATTGCAAAGGAGGCAGTGACAAAAACAAAGGACAAAGACCATAAATTTTTGTTCACGGGAATGATTCCAGTTTCTTTACTCCAACTACAGAGAAAACCAGCAATAATGCCCTAAAACAGAAATTATTGTTATGATTATCATTTTTGTTCATATATTATTTAATGTACTTTTTATTATCACTATTATTTCTGAAATTTAATTAACACTGGTATTATGCCAGGTACTGGAAGGACACAACACAGTGATGTAATTAAGATATTTTTAAAATATTTTTAAAATTAACCTTAATGTTGCATAACATTTTTTAAAGATATATTGAAATGTGATGGTTTTATAAATATCAAACTATGAAAAATTATATAATATTTATATAATTAAAATAATTTAAATTATAATTTTTCTCTCCAAATAAATTTACATATAAATTATTAGGCATTACGGAATTAGTAAAAAAAAATGACGTTACTCAGTAAAGTCAAATATACTTACCAAAATAATACCCCACATAAGCCAACGCCATAACCTTTCTGCATTAGTTTCATAATAATGAATAATTCTTCCAGCACACAAACCTAACTGAACCTGAATATATATATATATATATATATATATATATATATATATATATATATATATATATATATATATATATATATATATATATATATATATATATATATATATATATATATATATATATATATATATATAAAACAAACAGGCCAATGCATTTTAAATACATATAGTATAATTCAATACTAAAATAATAATATTAAAAGTCTAAGAAATAATTAAATAGCATTACATTAATAATTAAAATTCAATTGTACAAATAATACACAGTACTAATAACTATTTTTTTTTAAAAAAACGAGCAAACACCACAAAAAAATAAATAAAAATAATAATAATAATTTATAGTCATTTACTTCAATGGGTTCCAAATGTTGTGCTTATGCAATTTTTTTAAAGATCAAACAACAAACTCTTTATGATGATTAGTTTTTTTTTATTTGTAGCATTCCACACTCGATATCAGATATAATAAACAATCTTTCTCTTAAATATAGGTTTTCATTTAAATCTTAATTTGCTTTTCCAAGTTTTCATTTTTATAGTTGGTAATTTACAAATTATAAATTTTAAAAATGAGTATATTAAAGTGTCATTACTTATCAAATTCTCACCATTTTAAATTCTTCCTTAAAATTAATTGCAGTAATTATAATACACCTAAAAATTACCGTTAAACATGAAGTAAGAGTCCCAAAAGGACCCTCAGGATCGAAGTGCATTGATGAATCATAAATCTGTTTACAAGACGGATGTCCATACATGTGATTTTCGCCGAGAAAAACACGGTCAATGAAACCTGCAGACCCTCCAGTACAATTAACATATGCTCCATCTGCCTGAATACCTCCAGGTCCTAGATAACCTCTATATATATATATATATATATATATATATATATATATATATATATATATATATATATATATATATATATATATATATATATATATATATATATATATATATATATATATATATATATACAAGCTTAGGTGTAAGAAAAAAAATGTATGAATAAATATAATACCAATTCCGGAGTGTTACCTTGATAAAGCTTTAAATTCTAATCTCTATCAAGAAAACTAACATCCTTAAAATGTTCCAAGTTTGTAAAGAAAGCAAACATGGGAGTACGATTGAAAGATGGTTAATCAGCAGAATAAATCAGGAGGCCGAGAACCTTCTTGCAGCTATAAACCTCAGTAAACAGGTTCCAACTGCAATTTTTTAAAACTTATTTTGGTAGGATGGGCATTACAATATGCCCAATATAGGTTCGGAAAACTTTAGCCAATGGTGCTAGCTTATATTAAGCAAAAAGCCCTTTTCTATTCAAAAATCACTCTTCCCAAGACTTTATGTTATCAAGGTGTGAATTCCATGTGAATTAAAAATATTTACAAGTTATTATCACTGATATATTTAAAAAAATTCAATGTATTGAATGAAAATTGTTTTACCATTTTAATTATGGAAAAAATTTACAAGATCTAGCTACAACAACTAACATTCTGTATGGTTATTTCTGTACAACAGTTAAAATTCTGTATGGTCAATTCCGTAGGTTTAATGTACAGAAAAAAAACATAAATAACACGAATTAATATATTATATGATTAATTTGATTGGCATTAAATGTTTTTGTTACTAATAAAAAATATAGACTTTTTAAGCAAATACGGAATATTATGATTATGAAACCACAAAATAACCTATTGAAATATTAATAAAGAACTGTCATAAGTAATATCTTGTACGAGGTAAAATAAAAGTATTTAAATAATTTCTTATCACTGAATCAAAGTGGCTAAAAATGAATAAATTTGTTATAAATACAATTTAATTATAGAGATATGCAAGGAATAGCACAAAAAGTAAAACAATCTTTATGTTAAGTATGAGTACTTAAATTTTAAGCTCTCAACTTCCATAAGACATTTAAAGGTATTCAAAGTATTTTCTATTACATTAATTACAAAGCTCGGCATATCCACAAAAAGATGTAAAAGGTTTTTGAAATTTGTTAGGAGCATTGCAAATAAAATTAACAGTCGTTATATGTTGACAACCATATATCAAAATTGGCTTCACTTGAAGCATCACTGAAATTCGAACTTCGTCCCACAACTAAAAGATGGCAATTATGTTATATTTGACATCTCTTAGGTCATCATGCTGGTTCGTTATTTCCAATCCATCTTCTTGAATAAATTTTGCTTAAATGTTGTAAAACTAAAAATAGTTCTGTATGTAGGTACTTTTTCCTGAAGCATCATTTGGTCTGAAGTCTGTCAAAAATACTATTCTGCTAGTTGTGGCAGGAAATTGCAAATATTGAAAATTTTTACTATTAATTCCTTCCAAATCTCTAAAATGACTATAGGTTATACAGAGACAAACTATAACCAATGCATTGAAGGACCTGATCGTCACAGATCTCTGTCAACAGAAAGAAATTTTTGCAATAACTTAAGAAAATGTATCTGCTATTAAACTATGCATCACATGTCTAGTTTCCTGTACTTATAATCCAACAAAAATAAACTAGAAATCACACAAAACGAGGCAATAAGAAACAATAAAAGACTACCTTCCCACTACACCCTTCACCTTCTAACCAAAACAAAAAATGTCCCAAAAAAGACCACCTAGACATGAATAATTGTAAACTATGCAGTAAACATCTTTTAACAAATCCACACATTGATAACCCAAAAATAATCTCAGCATAATAAAAAAAACGCTCACCAATTCCAATAGAACAATCCCTGGACTGATAAACTTCCATAACATTGTTCCGAGTACGCTATGGTATCAGCCCTTCCTTATATAATAATTCCTTATATATAAAAATATATAATATAATATATATATATATATATATATATATATATATATATATATATATATATATATATATATATATATATATATATATATATATATATATATATATATATATATATATATATATATATATATATATATATATATATAATCTACTGTGCATTACAATTTTTTAAAAATTCAATTTTGATTACTATAAATTGTTATTACCTCTGACCTAACATTAAAACAGAATCAAATTTGAATAAAATTTAAGATTCTAACACTACAGATGAAATATGATACTAACGTTGGACATCCTGGTACTTTAAGGGCAAATGTCAATACAGTATGAACGATAACCAGAAAGTCAATAATCAACCACTGAGCCCATGAGTGAAATAAGTCCTGAATCCTAAAAAGACTGCTGTCATACTGTGTATATATATATATATATATATATATATATATATATATATATATATATATATATATATATATATATATATATATATATATATATATATATATATATATATATATATATATATATATATATATATATATATATATATATATATATATCCTCCGGTGGGCAAAGGCCGGAGTTGGAAAAACTCTATCCTGGTGAATGAAGGCCGACATGTCCAGATACACGGCGTTTGAAAGTATGCAAGTCAAAGGAAGTTTGGAAAACATAAAGGGAGTGTGTTCCAGACTTTACCAGAAGATGCTAATCTCACTGACAGGGTTAAAACAGTTTCTGGGAGTAAAAAAAACTCTAGGACTAACAATAAAAACCAAGAAGCATTATATCTTTCAAAAAATCTCAAGGACAGGGTGCTTGGGGAGGTCAGAATGAAGATGTTAGTCCAACTGACAGAGTAAAAACTGTTTAGTATTTTTAAGTATATATATATATATATATATATATATATATATATATATATATATATATATATATATATATATATATATATATATATATATATATATATATATATATATATATATTATATATATATATATATATATATATATATTAGGGATGGAGCGATACCAAAAATTTACCGATACCGATACCGATATAAAAATTACCAGATATATACCGATACCGATACCGATACCGGTATCGGAAAATATGCCGATACTATACCGATACCGATACCGATACCGATACCGATACTTTACTTTATATATATACCGATATATACCGATATATACCGATACCGATATATATATAATATATATATATATATATATATATATATATATATATATATATATATATATATATATATATATATATATATATATATATATTATATATATATATATATATATATAATATATATATATATATATATATATATATATATATATATATATATATATATATATATATATATATATATATATATATATATATATATATATATAGTGGAATTTGGTAGGCCTCCAGTCTTTGCCACCAGAGGAGATAATAAAAATAAAAATAAATATATATATATATATATATATTATATATAATATATATATAATATATATAATATTATATTATATATATATATATATATATATATAATATATATATAATTATAATTTTTTTTTTTTTATTTCCTCTCTATCAAAATGTTAAACACTTATGTACATCCAAATAATAATAATAATAATAATAATAATAATAATATGAAAACGAATGACTATGGCATGCTCACCTCTACTAACTCGCCTTTCATAAAAAATACTTCAGGAATGGCATTAATAAAATAACACAATGAAAATCTCTGAAGAACTCCAAATATTCTAAAATTCGGAAGATTGTTCGACTTCAAACTAAAAAAAATTTCCAAATGAAAACAAACAAATTATTTAATGCAAATGATTAAGTCCAATAACTTAAGCAAAAACCTTTAATATTTACCTGTTGTTTATGATTCCTAAGCCAAACAAAATGAAAGATCTTTTAAAAATTTTGAATACCATTGACGAACGAGTAACTTGTCGTCGTAACTGAGAGTGGATGGAAAGTATGAGACTTACTCCCATGATCCACATAAACCTATATATATATATATATATATATATATATATATATATATATATATATATATATATATATATATATATATATATATATATATATATATATATATATATATATATATATATATATATATATATATATATATATATATATATATATATATATATTTTATACGCATCAATGCCAAAAATAATTTCACAGAAATATTTTGGTATTGTTGAGATGATGAACGATTTCAAAACTATAAAAATTAAAAACAAAACTTACCACGGGAACACCAAATCAGCAACGGTGAGACCATTCCAAGGTGAATGATTAAAGAAGTAATATTTTCCTCCTTTATAGTTAACGAAGATCATCATTATTATAGCAATCCTATGAATATTAAAGAAATAAATGAACGGTATAACAGACGAGTCTAAAAACACACACGCAAAAAACATCCAGATAGTTTTGGATGTTTTTGCCTTGTGTCAAAGTCCCAATTCGTGAAATATGATTGTATAAAGTACATTTTATAAATTTTTCTGTTAAAATATTAAGTATTGAATTATATATAAATCATAAGTAGGAAAGCATCTAATTAAAATTACAAATACCCTCTAAATGTGTCTAAGGAGTTCAACCGCTTTGATACAGAATGAGATGTTGCTTCAATTTGATTCAGTGGTTCAGTTTCCGAAGCTTCATTATAAATACTAAGAGATTCCTCAGATAAATTCGTGACCTGTATAAAAGAAAAAAGAAAAAATTGAGAAATTAGTCAAAAGTCATAGTAATAGACTTCTTTGTTTATTCTTGTCACTTATAGGTAGTTTGGATTTAAAATGGAATTGTAGGGTTCTTCTTTTTTTCCCATTTTTAGAGTTTTCAATGTGACAAAGGCAACTTTAATTCGAATATGCTACACATTCAAATTATAAAGATATCTTTAATAAATAAAATAATTATAAGACATTTTATAACAGTCAGAGCCTACTTATAGTCCCAATTAACATTGTTTTATTATAATTATCATAATACTACCAGAGAGAAAGAAAATAAGATTGAAATAAACCAAATTTCAGGGAAATTATAAAAGAAGTATTTTTAATTACAATAAGCCAAGCAATACCCCTATAATAATTGAAACTGAAAAACAAATGCTAACTTTATGAACACCTTTAGTAATGGCTACAACTAGGGACCGACCGGGGTTCGAATTTTGACAGGGCCGGGGCTCTGGTCGGGGTTGCCTAAAATTCGTAAAGAGGTCAAAGGCACTGAAATTTTAGGTTAAGAAAATTTGATATAATTTTAATTGAGATTAATTTAATTAAAAGGAGGGATTAGAATAGCCAACATTCACTTAAATTAATGATTGAATGCATTTTTTCAGAAAAAAAAAAAAAATCAGAAAATTACAGATTTTGTATGATAAAAGTTCAATTTCAATACTGAGAACGATATGGAAATATGTCCATTGCAGTCTAATGAGGTAAATATAATTTACAAGTTTCATTTAAAATACTGATAATAGTAAATTAAGTTTTAAAAGACTTCAAGTAACGAAAATTTAAAAAAAATTTAGGAACCTAAATCTTCTAAATTCTCATCTTTGTGGGATGTTGTCCTTGCAGACTCCGATAATTCAGGAGCCAGTACAGACTATGTCCGAATTTAACTGAGTCTGCTCTGACTTAGTTCAAGAAATATATGAAAATGAAAAAAATTAACATCAACGATGACTCTATTGCCTTCTAGAAGTCAAACAAGAATGATCTCTCTGCACTAGCAGGAGTGCATTTGTCCCCAATAGCAAGCTACAGCACCCCTGAAAGACAATTCAATGTAGGGAAATCAATTCAATAAGATTGAATCAAACTATTTCCAAAGAATGTAGAAATGCTACTTTATTTAAAATACAATCTTAGAGCAATAACATATTTAACGTCACTGCCCACTGTTCCTGAACATTTCACTCCCCCAAATTCTAAAACTTATGATGTAAATATTCAAGAAGTTCTGATAGTGAAAAGTGATTTAAGTGAATGAATTGTTTGTTTCTTCTTTTTTAAGTTGCATTCATTTTGCCACACCCATATGTAACAAAGGAATAATGAAATTAAAACCTTAATTTTCTTACATTTTGTTTGATTTAATCCACCAATAATAAGTATAATTTACAATTAACCCCAGTAGGTAAACCCGGTTTTCCCTGATTATTATAGCCGGGACCGGGATGGCCTGGGGTACGGTCGATCCACAGCTACAATTATGGAATTCATGAGTTATTTGTCAATGATCTAGATTGGTGGAAATTTAAAAAAAAAAAAATTTGAACGATTACTGACAAAAATGCACTCAGAACCTTTTCTTTCTCATACCATTCCCTACATACTACCTTTACAGTTTCCATTCTTTCCTATTACAACTTTCAAAATTTTGAAACAAGTCCTGGGAATGGAATCCAAAAACTGCTCCTCATCCTTATCTTCTCGCATACCCCATGAGAAATCGAAGCACTGATGGTGGGATTAGCTCTGTCAAAGAATTGCCGATGTGCTATGATACAATGTCTTCTTCCTTTATTTTATTTCAGCAAAATACTGTAACATTTGTATTGCAATAGTTCCATTTTATTGATCATCACTTGTTTTTACAAGAAATTCTGTCTGTCTTTATCCTCAATTTTAACTCAAATTTTTATTGTGTGTATGTCTAAAATATCAGTCAGATCTTTTGTTACCGATTTGAAATTTTTAAAAATTTCTACTATATAGCTTCGCCATTTTTGATAATATATATTAAAATTCAACTGTTCTCTTTTTTCATCCTTACTTAAAATCAACTTAACTAAATTAAAGCCAATTTCATTGTCTTGTTTTCTATTTTTTTTCTAAGCTTTCATGCAAAGATAATATTTAAGTGCAAGTTAGATTGTAAATCAGAATTTACAAGTTCGAACCTGTAACAAATCACTACTCAATTTCAAATCTCAGAATTGAATTTACCAATAAATTTAATTAATTTGAAATCCCGATGTAACTAAAGTTGGCAATAGTTGCCAATAAATGCTTATTCTTAAATAATGACTAATCAATACAAACTGAAATTTATACAATCATTCAAAATGATTGTAAATAATGTCATAAAAGTATATTTTTTTAAAATATAATAAAAAATAATTTTTTTAAATAATTTTTTAAAATAATAAAAATAAAAAAAAAAAAAAAAAAAAAAAAAAAAAAAAAAATAATATATATATATATATATATATATATATATATATATATATATATATATATATATATATATATATATATATATATATATATATATATATATATATATATATATATATATATTATATATATATATATATATATATATATATATATACTCTGATGGAAAAATATAAAAAGGTTATATGTAACCATTGGAGTTACGGGAAAACCAAATTCATTTTTGAATTTAAGGCTGACATATCTTGACACATGGTGTAGAAGGAAGTGGGAAAATGGAAGGAAGAGTACTACAGACTTTACTAGTAGAGTACAGGATATGAGTATAGCAGGTAAGTCTGGGTTTAAAAAATTGAGCAAATAAAGGATGAAACTGGAGGGTAACATGTTTTTTCTCAAAGGAGGAAGTATGAACTAAAGAGATAAAAAAAAAAGAGAAATACTAATAACGTAAGGAGAGTGATGGAAAAGTTAGATAGCTAAAAATAGATTATGAGATTTAATAAAGCAAAAAGCTTTAGACTCAAACTTTTCAAGAGCAGAATAAATGAAACCATCTAACATGTGGATACATCCGAACACAATTACAAACCACACCATACTTGTGTACACAGTAATGCAAAAAAATCAAAATTTTTTAAATTAATTAATGCAAGTAAAATCTTTGAAATTTTGTTCAAAATATGGAATTAGTTATTGTGCAAAGTACGATAATCTGCTATAAATTTAATTTTAAAAGTAAATTTAAAAGCAAATCAACTGTAAGGATCATTAGTAAAATTCTTAATCATCATGAGATAATAACGAAACTTACATTCTCTCTTCTACTCGTATATCTTGAAAATCTCCCTTCCTCCATTTTAAAATGAAGAAATTTTGCTGCTAAGACGAAAACATACAAGAAGAAAAAGAAAAGAGCAGCCGCCAATATTGCTGAAATAAGTAAAAATTAGGTTATAAGCTAGATTTCTAGAAATAAAAACATGATACTGATGAATTAATCGAGTATGAATAGTATGTTGAAACTTTATATATATATATTAAGGTATAAAATATTATATATATATATATATATATATATAAACTATATATATATATATATATATATATATATATATATATATATATATATATATATAATAAGGTGGCACAAAATTTTTTTTCTTTTTTAATTTCAAGTCTTCGGTACTAATTTTATTTGATTTCATGAAAAACAATTTAACCAAAATTTGAAAGAAATCGAATCATATGTAGAGGTTGCTCAAGGGCTTCCAAAAATATAAATAAATAAATTAAAATTAAAATAAAAATTTTTTTTTATAAAATATATAATATATATATATATATATATATATATATATATATATATATATATATATATATATATATATATATATATATATATATATATATATATATATATATATATATATATATATATTATATATATTTATATTTATAATAAATTTAAATTTTATTTATATTTATTTTTAAATCTTTGAATTATTTAAAATAATAAGAAAGCTTTGAAATATATTAAAATTGAATTTATTTTGAAAAAGTATTTTAAATTATAAAGTACTTCTATTGTATTCAGCTATTGATAATCCATAATATATTTACTTTATTAATCAATGGCTGTAAATACTCGAGATAAAACAACAGTATGGCTAATTGGTGAACCTTTAGAACAAATGATTGAAGCTAAGCTTCCGCTCAGGGAGAAAATTCCTAAAACGATTCTTCTATTCCCATTCAGCAACAAAAGTAAAAAAAATAAATGCTTTAATTCCATTACAGGGTAAGGATTCCAACTTCAGCAGATTACAACTGTATTAAACGTGTTGAGAAGGTACATCAAGAGTGGAGAGCGTTACACAAAAATCGCAGTTGATAGTCAGCTGCCCAGCAGCTTAATGAAAAGATATTCGTGGATAATCTGAATGACCTATTTGACGTTGCTCATGCTGATGCCGATGCTGCCTGATGACCATTAAACAACTAAAAGAAGAAGAACGAAGACGACAAAGCTTTCTTGATGGCTCAATGGCAGAAATAAGACTAGGATGTATTGTAGGAGTTGATAAGAAGTTAGCAGATCTAAAACATCACACTCAGCAAAGAAACTTAGAGAGTTTCTATCAGTGTCAAATATTTTGTACTTTTCAACAACCGTTCTGGCTCAGCATGATGAAATATATTTGCATAGGCGATTTAAGCGATATTTAAAGTTTAGCTTTTATGGCACTAGTTGTACACTTGAAATGCCTGAAAATCTTAAAAAAAAAAAAAAACATTTCAGGGAAAAGAATTCTCAGTTTGGAGTCCCTATCCCTCTATAACGTACTGTATTATAGGCCGATTGTGCCATGAAATAAGCACCTGTGTGCCAGAATGTAAAATTTAGCTTTCCCTGTTCTATACCACTTATTTAAACCGAACTATAGTAGTTTGAGAATCAGATAACATTTAATTTGATGATCCATGGTACGTACTATACTAGTTTAAAATTTCAAGGGTCTAACTATTATGTTTTTTTTAAAAAAGAAATTAAGGTTTCAATGAGAAGCAGCAGCAGCTTTAAAACCTACGATGCGGGAGGGTCCCAAATTTTTGGGACCCATGACAGATAATAGTGCAAGTATAAAATATATATATATATATATATATATATATATATATATATATATATATATATATATATATATATATATATATATATATATATATATATATATATATATATATATATATATATATATATATATATATATATATATATATATATATATATATATATATATATATATATATATATATATATATATAGGAAAAACAACATTTTGCTTAAATTTTATTTTTATAAAGGAGAAGAAAACTACTTAAAATTTCTATGCATATATAGAGAGAGTATTTCAAGCTACTTTAGCCTTGAATTTTATATATATATATATATATATATATATATATATATATATATATATATATATATATATATATATATATATATATATATATATATATATATATATATAATAAAAACTATTCATACCAGCATATTCATTATTTCCTTGCTGTTCTGTAGCAATAGGGTAAAAATGAGAAGAATTAAACTTCACTGAGTAGATTCCATGTTGATCAAAGTGAAACCTGTACCTATAATTAAGAAAAATTCATGTAATCATAAAGCAACAATGTTACACATTATATAAAGTTTAACTAAACAGCTTAAAGGTACTTACTTATGCAGACAAACACTAAGAGGGGTTTCAATAAATATGTTAGTAACATAGGTTGAGTTCACTTTCAGAAATGAGCTGGTTCTTGGTTTCAGAGATAAAAATTTCCATGATGAGCACTAGAAAGTACAAACCAATATTATATCAAGTCTTTAATAAATGAACTATAAAAACTTAAAAATTACTAATTAGGAATATGGGGTTACTTTTAAAATGAAATAAAAACAGGTTACTAATAAAATTTAAAATCAGCATCTAAACCTAGAGAATAAACGCCTTCTGCATGTATGAAGTGACTTTACCACTTCCACTGGTGGAAATTTAAATACTTACTGGAAGCCTTTTTGATATAATGTGTCAAGAATTACTTGAAATTCAGAATGAATCTCCTCAATCATGCCAAAATAACAAAATACTCACAAAGGGATAAATCTAGTGAATAAAGATATGTAATAACATTTTCCTTTTGTTATTTTAAGATGACTTCTTGGTGAAGAAATCAGTTGCACTAGTGTATTACTAAAAGTTTTAATCTTCTAGACTGCTCAATAATGAAATGTCAAAGCGCATGCTCATTGAAGTTGCAAAAAATGATCTACTCTGCTAAACTCTTCATTTGCTTTGCATTCTTAAATCTTTGAGAATTTAGGTTTCAAATGTTGTTAATTATAGAAAACATGATTACAAATTTTCATTTGGATACTCTCCAATAATAGTCTTTATCACACATTTATTTAAAACTTGAACAGTTAATAATACATAAATAAACACTATAGTTTATGCAAAGTCTTGGTGGCACTAACCCTATATCTACTATCAATAGTTTTGTTTAGCAATGTGACTACAAAGTAGCTACTAGGAATTTTACATATAGCAGAAAACCTTGATTTTATGATCATTGAATATTTTTGATCTTGTTTCAACCTTCATGAGTTAAGTAAAGAAATTAGTATCAGTTAAAATTTTAGTACCACTCCATCCTCTAATTAATATATATATATATATATATATATATATATATATATATATATATATATATATATATATATATATATATATATATATATATATATATATTAGGGATGGAGCGATACCAAAATTTTTACCGATACCAATACCTAAAAATTCCCCGAAGCCGATACCCGATACCTGAAAATATGCCGATACTTGCCGATACTACTACCGATACCGATACTTTACTCCTATACAAATTTTTTACCGATACCGATATCTAAAAATATATATACCTGATACTATGCCGATACCGATACTTCACTCCATCCCTAATAAATATATAATATATATATATATATATATATATATATATATATATATATATATATATATATATATATATATATATAAAATTAATACTTTTCCAATGTCTATCCTAAAATAGAAAATATATTTCATTTTGAATTTTATACAATACTTACATTATAACATTCTTCAACTTGTGCCCAAAGATCTAAAATGTTTAGAGCATCAAAATTTGTTACAGTTAGACATGCCTCATCAAGAGAAAGCTTTCTTTCTGATGATAATGAATCACAAGTGACATTGTTCATTAGAGTATAAGATTCTCCTCCAAGCATCTGTTATAAAAACACAAATTAAAAGGTTTATATATAATAATTTTATAAAATATTAATTTATAAAGAATCATTATTAGGTCTACTGAAAAATTTAGTGAAAAGGTCTAGAGACTGTTTCGAAAATAATATCTATTGTAATGAAACTTGGAAAGAAATTTACTACTTAACAGAATATATAGAATGTTAATAATAACTTAAGCCATTTTCGATTTGTCCAAGTTTTGCTAAAATAATAATTTTTCTAAAAATTTGGGAGAAAAACAGCGTTCTATTCATCACTTTTGGTGCGAAAACTCCCAGATTCCCATATGAAAATGACATCACAACTGTAGATTTCTTACGATTTTTGAAGATGCATTTGGAGGTGACTTAATTCCTGCTAAAATTTAGATGTAAACAAACCCATTTTCATTGCTGCCAATTGTATCTCGATGTTTGTATATCATTTTATATAAATTTTTAAAATTTATTTTAATGTTAAAATATAGTGATTTTAAAGATTTATAAATTTGTTTATATGAAACAAAAACTAATAATAGTAGGCTACATAAGCAATAAATATAATTGTCTATTAGAAAATATATTTTTTTAGTACCGTTATTTCTTCTTAATTTATCAACAATAGGCTTCATCATTATTATATTTTGGCTACTTATAATTCTCTTACAACAAAGTATTCATGATCTTGCATCAGGTAATCTTTTGAGAGAATAGCCGCCATGTTGAATTGCAATCAGTTGACTCAAAAACATATATTTTAGAAAATTTTTGAAAACTGTTCTATTGTGCAAATCATAAGATGCACTAAAGAAGGTTTAAAAGCCCCTTACGAAAATGGCGCGCCACTAAATTTTTAGGAAGTTTGTGAATGAATAGAAAATAGCTTTATGTCATTTTCTTTGAGTCAAATGATCTTAAGCACCCGCCAACTTCTTAATCCTCGCTTACGATGGCTTTGAGTGACTTTCTTAAAAATCTTTCAGTTTGATTCAAAGAATGGGGTTTTCAAAGATCTTTCTTAATCAGCTTTTCTTTGTTTATATATTTTCATTTTCTGTTATTTGTTATAGAGGTCAGATAGTCTTACAATTTTTCATATGGAGAAATTATAAATATTAGCTAATATATTTTTTTTAATATTTACTATCCTCATAATCAGTATTATTTATCAGCATTCTCTCTCTCATATATATATATATATATATATATATATATATATATATATATATATATATATATATATATATATATATATATATATATATATATATATATTAGGGGAAGGGGTAGGGTGGTGGTAAACTTCTGGTTCTTTACTAATATTATTGGGATTTTCTCAGTTGAGTAGACGATATTAAAAAACTAGAGTTAAGTTTGCCTATTTTTAATATAATGAAATTAAGTTTACTTGTATTAAAATTTATTAATCAATATAAACTTAAAGCTACTTTAAGGTATAAATATAAAGATTTCCAATAACCTCCCAACAACAAGAATTTAAATTTTAATTTAAATTAAGCAGGAATCAAAATTTGAAATCAAAATCAAAATCAATCCAGCATTAACATGATATTTTCTATCATGCAAAGTCTACAAAGCTAAATTTAAATGAAATCTTTACAATGCTAAAATAAGCCTACAAATACCTTAAAATTAAATACTATAAACTACTTAAAACTAAAGGAGAAGGCCATTCATAATCATCCAGTCTCACCTTCAGGAATTTTAAGATATGTTATAAGCATTTGTTTAAGATGTCTTTCCCTCAAAAATACAGTATTTAAAACAACAAAATCAAAATGAGGAAATTCAGAAATTCTACCATGAGGGTGAGAAGCATATTCATTGCACAAAAAGAAATAAAATATTTAATGAATGAGGAAAGAGGCTGTATTCATTGTATTCATTTTTCAAAAAGTGAACTTCAATTTTAAAATAGGCAACTAGTATGCACCAGATCCAACAAAGCAAAATACACTTGTATTGAACAATAGCCACTACTTTAACAAACCAAAATTTAAAAATATAAAATGTCACTTTGATAAATTCATTACGTGCAGAAAACCATCCTGGCAAAATTTTAAAATAATAAAGCAAGAGGGGAGAACTATCCTCCCAATAAAATTTTTATAATTTAATAAGTAATTGTCAAGTAGAAAGAAAATGGGTCATGTATTTTGATAAATTTTAAAGCAAACCACATTCATAAATCCTGCAATTTTGAAAGGAAATAAATGCTGCAACACATTTACCTTCATTAAAGAACTTAATTCAATAAAAAGTCTATGGTACTGGCCATGGCACTTGCATGAAAATTAGTAAAATGGGTAACATATTCTTTGCTTCAAATACAGGGGTTGCCGGATTTGGCAAATTGTCTGCAACATATGGTAGTTAAACTCTATGGTCTGCAACATTTCTTTTTTTTATTTTTTTGTTTTGTTTCTGAGAGCGGACCTCACCTACGAAAAGGTATGCCGTCCCTCAGGCAGACAAAATACTGCCCTTCAGGTCACCACCAGTTCAGAGCGAGCGAACCGCACGCTCCGAGAGCTGGTGATGCTCTCCTGTCTGCAACAATGGCAATTTTTTCTTCACTATCAATTATAAAATCTAAGACATTATCACGCTCACTTTCGTATAAAATCATTTAAAGACAAAACTTTTGCTATGTTAGATAGAATAGTTTTATTTACCTTTTCAAATAATCTAATGCAAAATTTTATTTACCTTTCAAATAATCTAACACAATTTTTAATTTTCTCTAGTATTCCTGATCGTAAACCTAACATTCTAGGTCTTTTTTAAACTTCTAATCCTTCTCCTTATACTGTCAAACTCTATCATCCTATGGGTTATTTCGATCGCTTTCTTATTTCAGTATCCTCTTCTATATTTTCAAGTCTTTCGCAAGAAAAACCCCCGCGTATTTCGAGGAAACGTTTGTGACATTTCATTGCCCAAGGTGGTCGGACTTTCGGTCGTACTTCTTTGATTTCATGTGGAATGATTATCGCTTCCATGGGAGGGGTTCTTATGCTTGTGCAGAGCGCGTTACCAAAGTGATTCACTGTGGCATGGAGACTACATACTATAATTTTTCTCCTCTATTAAACCTTACAAACCTTGGTTTAACTTTGCTCATTCTCGTGCTATTTGCCTCAGGGATGTTGGCTTCAGGAATTACCTTTGTTTTCAAACTTCAGAAAATCGTGCAATTTATCCCGAAATAGGAAGTTTGCAAAAAATGTCAACTCATACTTTGCCTCTTCCTCTTGCCCTCTACTAGTATTTTCTTTCAGTACAATTGCAGTTTTACCTTCTTCAAAAACTAAAATTTTTGCTCAGACTTTTGCCACTAACTCAACTTTAGATAATTTTGGAGCTATACCTCCTCCTTCAACCCTCCCCCTCCTCCTAACTCATTTATGTTTAAAATCGACAGTCGATCTCTCCAGTCTAAATCTATACCGCCACTCTTCTAACTTTCCTTATACTATCTCCCACAGTCTCCTCTCTAGTATTCTCTTATAAACCTTCGCAATGTGTGGTATTGAGGCCACTCCCCTGTAATTTCTACATTCAGTCTAATCGCCTTTAAAAAAAAAAAAAAAAAAAAAAAAAAAAAAAAAAAAAAGGGACAGATTATCGTCTTATTCCATTCAATGGACGTTTTTCCATCATTTCGACATTTATTATTTTTTCCTTTATCCACATGAACCCTTCCTTCTTAACATTCTTTAGAATTTCAGCTGGTATCATATCTTCTTCTGCTGACTTCTCATTATTCATCTTTCCTATTGCGTATTTCACTTTTTTCTAATGTAATTGGCCACAATCCCGCCCCTTCGATCTGCTCACCAATATTCTCCTCATGATCTTACGCCACGTCGTTCGGTACATTCAACAGTGTATCGAATAATCCCTCCATCTGTTACTCACATCGACTGGGTCTGCTAGTAATTCTCCATCCTCGTTCTTTATCGAAAAGGTGTGCGATATAGAACCCTTCCCATATTATTTTGCTATGCAAAAAATTATAGGAAGGGATATATATATATATATATATATATATATATATATATATATATATATATATATATATATATATATATATATATATATATATATATATATATATATATATATATATATATATATATATATATATATATATATATATATATATATATATATATATATATATATATATATATATATATATATATATATATATATATATTTCTGCGACAGGACTAGCAACCTAGCCCTATAATTACTGTTTACTGCTTGTAACAACTCTAGGAACAGCATGAGAAATAAACAACTCCGAGAAGCATGATTTTCTGAAGAGATCTTTGAGAAAGTGTTTAGAGAGGGTGCTAGTCCCACTGAAAGGTTGAAAACCCTATCTAGGAGTTTAAATAAAACTCAAGGACTGGCACCGAAACCAATGAGCTGAAAAACATGATCTTTTAGAGCACTCTAGGTGAATAACTTTTAAGAGTAGATGGGGAAGTATGCTAGTTCCACTGACAGGGTGAAAACCCTTTCAGAGAGGATATATATATATATATATATATATATATATATATATATATATATATATATATATATATATATATATATATATATATATATATATATATATATATATATATATTGTTCTTCACAGTTAAAAAATCGGGTATCGGTATCAATATCCGTCATCTTATATCGATACCGATACGATACCTAAAAAAATACCGATAATTACCGATTCCGATATCGAGTCTTCACCAAATACCCTATTATAGGGTAAACTTTGTCTTCACTCCATCTCTATATATATATATATATATATATATATATATATATATATATATATATATATATATATATATATATATATATATATATATATATATATATATATATATATATCAAATTTCTTTTGCAAGTTATGGCCTTCGAGATATACAGTATATTAATTAAGTTCTGGCAATATTTAAAATTATGGCATCTATGTTTCATCTATTTTGGCAACCATTGCTTTGGGTATATTTTATTTTGTTCATAGTCCATAGACTAAGTCGCATGAATAGACTATGGTGGCAGCCTGGCATATGAAAGCTACAACACGGTACTACAATGTGAGATTTGCTCGTGTTGAAAGGGTATATGTATCATTAGTGATTATAATGATCTTAATAATTACATTGCTGAAAAAAAAGTGGTTATAATATTTCCATAATCAAATGAAGCACCAGCATATGATCTTTGTAATTGCATTGCAGGAAATAAAAATATTAGTGAAAAGTATAGATATCTGGTACTTGAATAAATAATGTTTTAGGTCCTTCCGGGTAATATTTTTGACTTTCTTATTTGTATTGCCGTTTGTTTGTGCAAAAATGGTGAAAATCGGTTAATAGTCCACTGCCGAAGAATTACCAAACATTTAGTCGATAATCGATCTGGCATACCTCAATTTTTCATTTAGAAATATAAAAAAAAAAAAAAATTCAGAAAATTACAGATTTTGTATAATAAAAGTTTAAAAAAAAAAAAAAAAATTTGAAATTTTTTTTTTTTCTGATTCATAATAGTGATTCAGCAGGTTTACCTAGGTAAAGCTTGAAAAAATGTAAGATATAAAATTATTAATATAACCTGTATTTATACTTATAATTGTTATTTTATTGCTATGCATCAAACTTATAACATTTAGCTACATTATTTCAAAATTATTATTTTGTTTATATTTTGTCACTATGGCTAAAAGATCAGCCTCAGCAGTATGGGAGTACTTTATAATTACAATGTTTCAAAATAGCTAAATGTAACGTTTGTAGTCAGGAAAATAGAAGATTATCTTTGGGTCCCCCAAGTAAAAATTTTTCAACCAAATCTTTATGGGGGTATTGAAAATGAGATATATGAACATGTTTTTGAGATATATGAACATTCAAAAAAAAAAGCAGAAAAAAAAAAAAAAAAAAAAAAAATATTTTTAAAAAAAAAAATTTTTTTTTTAATTTTTTTTTTCTTTTTAATTTTTATTTTTAATTAATTTATTATTTTAATTGACTTGACAAATGAAATTTTTAGGGTAAATATGCATTTTTATCAAAAAAATATCTGAAGTTCTAAAGCCATTGATTTCAAATGTTTTTCTTAGTCTATAACAGTTTGAAAGTTATTTGGACCCAAAGTTGAAAAAAAATGAATAGTGGGGTCAAATTACTGATCCACATGAGCTGAAAATTTCACTGAATAATTTTAACCCCAATTTCTTGCATTAGTGTGAACAGATTTTTTGATATCATGTCTAGGAAAAGAGTTATAAGTACCGTACTTGGAAATTTTTTTTGAAAAACTTGTACCCTTCCAGAGAAAAATTATTTAAAAAAAAAAAATTGTTACCTAATTTTATTTTTCAATATTATTTAGAGTAAGGCCAGGTCTACAACTTTTATTTAGTGCATCATTAAATGCTATTTGTTTGAAGCAAGTTATAGCCTCTCAAACTTTTGGAATTATTGAAATTTGGTCAAAAATGGATCTTCTTTGAGAGGTCATATCTCGAAACAAACAAATCACATTAAATAATATATAGAGAGGAATTTGTAGCCCCATCCCATCCACCAAAAATAAGAAATGTTATAGTTGTATTTTTTTTCTTTTTTTTTTATAAATATTTTTGTCTGAACAGGTAGATTTAAAATTTTTTTTTTTTTTTAATTGGTCAGTTTTTGGCTTATAACATTTTTTCTACAACTCTGGGAACAAAAGTCTGTTAGAAGCTTTTGTAAACAATAGAATTCTAAATATGTAGTCCAAATTTCAGGTTATTCCAAAAAGTGGTTTGGCCTCACCATTCATTTGAAAAAGGACAAAATTTTCAAAACTTTTTAACCGTTATTGTCTCAGAAAAATGGTAGAAATGGACTTTTTTCATCTGGAAAAAAACTCTATACACTGAAAATTTCAAGAGAATCGGCTGAAAAATGAAGAAAAAATTTTTGAAATTGGACTGTCCCTTTAAGTATAATTTGCAATTTTAACCCTGGCAGGCAAACCCCAGTTTTCCCTGATTTGTAGCTGGGCCCCAGTTTGTCCATATATATATATATATATATATATATATATATATATATATATATATATATATATATATATATATATATATATATATATATATATATATATACTTTAAAATGGGGGAAAACTAACCAATTTTTTGGAAATTTTGACTTTCGGAATGCACAAAAAATCAGGATTATATGATATAACTATATGTACTATGTTTTTGAGATATATGAACCTTTCTGAATATTTTATTATAAAAAAGTATATGGAAATATGAAAATCAATATTTAAAAAAAATTATTTTATAATTGTGGGTGATGAAAAAATAAAATGGGATAAAACTAACCAATTAATATTTTAAAATGACTATTCCGTAGTGCTTTTTTGAATATTAATAGATAAGAATTATTATTATAGATTATCTAGGAATAGTTTGAAGGAAAAAAAAAGGTGTTTGTGAACATGTATGGTAGAAAAATTTATGGAAATTTTTCAGCATATTCCCTTTGTCAAAATGACCTGTAGATAAATCATCTATATTCATTTTGTTATACTTGTAATTTTAGTTGGCTGCCCCAAAAAAGTTGAATTACTACAAATATCCTATAATCATGAAACATCAAAGTTTTTCTGTAAAAAATAATATTTTTGAGCATAAATTTTTTTCTACTAATGTAGAGATTGTATAGTTGATAATCATTTTTTATTTAACAATTTTTTGTATACCCAATGATTTTGAAGCTGTGCAGGGGAAAATTAAAAAAATTTCATATGCTGCACACCTATTTATTACATGTATAATAGAGCTATGTCTCTAAGCTAATGATTATTTACTTATTTATTACCATTAAAAGTATTTACCAGTTCCTTACCCGAACTTACCAAATTATCATCAATTTTAATTGGGCCAATTTTCTTATCCTTACTTTTAAATTTATAGAAGCTAAAAACTTATTCAGTTCTTTATTACTATTCCTTGCCAAATTAATTTCTGCCATTCTTCTTTGCTTTTCTTGTTGATTGGTTAAATTCATTCCTAATTCTCTTGTAATGTCCTAAATCATTCTCCTTACTATTTTATTACCTTTGAATATTTTAAAACTTCTATATTTTTCACTGATTTTCTCTTTTATCTCTATTCCACCAACTAGATTTTTCCGTCTTTGCCACCCTAATAGGCTTATCTTTAAAACATTCAGACTGAATATTAGTCAATATTTTCTTGAAGTATTCCCACATGATAAAACAATTTTGACTATTAAACTCTTTATTCCAATCAATTTCAAAATTTTTATTTTATTTAGAAATTTTTTTTTGTATATTCAATGATTTTGATGCTGTGTACAGGAATATTTTTAAAAAATTTCCCATGCCCAGCACTAAAATGGTTGGGAATCCAAAAAAAATTTTTCTAAATAAAATTGTGTAACTTGGCAAAAACTGTACAACCTCTGAAAAGTTTTTATTCAACCATTTTGTTGTTGTGTATGGGAAAAATGTCAAATTATTGATTATTCCCATGTACATTAAGTGACTTTAAATCACTTATTCTAGTTTACAACTTTGAATGTGAATCTTACTTTTGTTCCATTAAGAAGGAGGAAAAGTTAAGGTTATGTTTCTTTTCATATAAATTAATGTTTATACAGATGGGTGCATAACAACTACATAAAAATATTTACACTGAGAAATAACTTTTTTTTTTTTCTTTTTTTTTTTTTTTTCAGGCAATAATTTTATTTTATTTAAATTAAACTCCTATTATTTTCAATTAACTATGGGTAAAAAGGATAGGTTTAAATCAGAAAATGGATTAAGTGGTGTGAAATCACAAGGCCAATCTAGGGTATATGCAAGAAAAATGCAAAGGAAGCAGAAAAAAATTAATAAAGCAATTAATTATGCTAATTCTAAAAATACAAACAAAGTGTGTATTAGTAAGGATGATGTGAAATTTATGAAAACCCTACAGAACAAAATAAACACAGATGAAAGCACTATTTCTAAAGATATTACATTTGCTTTGAAGGATAAAATACTAGCAAATAATAGGAATTCTAATAATTCTAATGACTTAGGTTACTCTAATAAACGTTCTAAGAAAAAACGTAAGAATTTTAAAAACAAAGAAAATCTTAAAAATGAAGAAAGCTCTTTTAAAATGTCAGATAACACGAATGCTAGACTTGCAAATCTTCAAGAATTTGTAAGATAGAGAAAGTAAAAAAATACAAAATCAAGAAAAGAGTCCAAAAGTGTCTAATAATGTTAAATATGATGGTTTAATAAAGGACAAACAAAAACTCGATGATCTTTTGGAGAGTCAACAGAGAGATCAAAAAGAAGTTAACAGATATGCCAAACGGCTAAAGCTATCTTCTTATCATAAAAAGAAAAATCATCCTATGTTTGAAGAAGATTTTGGAAGTATTTTGGAAGATATTGAAGATGGTGATTTTGATAAGTATAAACATGAATTTCAGAAATCAAGTAACTCTGTTGATCAGTTTGAAAATGACATTATGGCATCAATTGGTAAAAAAAAATGCCCTACTGAGAAAGAGATTATCCATAAATTGAAGTCCAAAAACAGCATCACTGACCAAAATGGCATGAATAAAGATTCCAAGAATGGTAAAGTAAGTGATTCAGATGAAGAAATAGACTCTGATGAAGCAACAGAAATAAAGCTTGAAGATAAATTTATTGATGATGAGGCTGAAGAGGTAAGTGATGATGATGATGATAATGATGATGTACTATTGGAAGAAAATGAGGAAGACATAATTTTTGAGGGAGGATCATGCTTAACTTCAAATGAATGTTCTGTTCTAAATCAACCTCCATCAATTAATAGTATATTTGACTTTTATGAAAAAAAAATAAGAGAAGAGGAAGAGGAGGAGGAGGAGGAGGAGGGGGATTCAGATTTAGATGGCTTTATTGTTGATGATGATTATATTGAGTATTCAGATGAAAATGAAGAACCTGTTCATAAAAATAAGAAACGTAAGAAGTCTAGAATAATTAATAGAGAGTTTCATAGTGAAAGGGTTGAGTTAGACAGAGAGGTTGATGAAGCTGAAAGAGTTTGTAACAAAAAATTTAAGAGAAGTCGAATACTAAGTGAAAGTGAAAATGAGGAAAGTCAGTCACCAATTAAAAAACTATTGAACAACTCAAAAGTATTACAAGAAGAATCCTTTGAGGTTAAAAATGAAACAGCCGCATGCAAAAATTCTATATTAAAGAAAGATAAATGTAATAACAGCAAGAATAGCCCATGTGATGACAAAAATTCTAAGTCGGAGAAGCGTGTGTCCTTTTCACTTTCAGAAGATAATAAAAAGTCATCTAATACAGAAAAAATTGAAGAGTATCATGAAGACATTTATGGTAGATTGAGAGATAAGGATGGGAACATTGTTAAAACTGACAACAATGATTTGAAAGATGATGGTAAATATGTACCTCCAGCAATGAGAAAGCTAATGGCTCTTAATAACAGCTCTAGAAAAAAAGAACAGTTGGCTCAATTGCAAAAGAAATTGAAAGGCCAATTAAATAGACTTGCGGAAAGCAACATGGCTGGAATTCTTAGTCAGATCGAAGCATATTATTACTCCAACAGCAGAAACGATATGAATGATACTTTAACAAAGCTTCTTTTTGAAATGCTTGTAACGCCTGTCATGACTCCAGAGAGGTTGGTACAAGATCATGCTTTACTGGTTTCAGTTTTATCAGCCAATATAGGAAATGAAGTAAGTGTTTATTATTATTATTATTATTATTATTATGTTGTTGTTGTTGTTGTTCAGTAGATCTTAATAAATTGAAGAGGGACAGTCAGTGATTTATGACAAGGTTGGGAAAGGATATTGTGATAAAATTAAAGATGTTTTTTTATTTTTGTATACCTGCATCCGTGGTGTGCGTGTATTATTTTTTATGTATTTGTTTAAAAATTTTAATATATAAATTTTTAATTCCAGGTTGGGGCTCACATTCTGACTGAATTTGTTCTTAAATGGATGGAAGAACTAGAAAATTTTAAGCCTTCCTCAAATTTTGGTGAAATTGATTCTAAAGAATTGGATAATATATTAATGTTCATCTGTCAGCTATACAATTTTAAGGTTGTGGACTCTATTCTTATCTATAACATCATTCACAAGATTTTGGAGAGAAATCTTAGTGATAAAGAGGTATTATTATTTATTTATTTATTTATTTATTCACTATCTTTGTTTTTTCTTTTTATCTTACAAGAAAACTTTTATTTTTTAAAACTGTTTGTTACCATTTCTTTCATTTTTATTGAAAAGCATATAAAAGTACAATTTTATCTTGTATATTCTTTGTATACATTTGAAAACCATCTAGAATATTAGAAAAATAGAGACAGTTGGAAGCCACACAGGCCTATCGCGATTGTCCCAGTCAAAACGAATAATAATAACATGCAACAAAGACTAGGTCTATCCTATCTCTAGTTGTCTGTTCAGTCATGCAAAGTAAGATAAAAATAAAACTAAGCCCCTACATATATTTACATATATAACTGTTATCCAATCTTTCCCCAGTAAACACTGACGCAAAATAAGCATTGAAAAAAAATTAACCAATTCCCTATCCGAACTTACTAAATTCTCATCAATTTTAATTGGGCCAATTTTCTTATCCTTACTTTTAAATTTATAGAAGCTGAAAACTTTTTCAGGTCTTTATTATTATTCCTTGCCAAATTATTTTCTGCCTTCTTCTTTGCTTTTTTTTATTGATTGGTGAAGTTAATTCTTAATTCTCTTGTAATGTCTTTAATCTTTCTCCTTAACACTGAATATTACCTTCGAATATTTTAAAACATCTATGCTTTTCACTGATTTTCTCTTTATCTCTCTATTCCACCAACTAATAGGCTTATCTTTAAAACATAGACTGAATATTAGTCAATATTTGCTAGAAGTATTTCCTTCACCATTTCTTCATCTAATAATTGATTCTGATCGGGAGCTCTATAAAGTGCCCCTATCCTATAAAATTTATTTTGCTTAAAAATATCAACCCACACAGATTCCACATCATGATTTCTTTTAACACGAATTCAGTATTGCTTTTAACATAAAGTGCTACTCCTCCACCACTCCTTCCTCTACGTTTGTATAGGTAAAACGAGTATCTGTCTATTTCATATCCATTTAGGGAGTCTCCATAAAATTACTCATTAACTTAACAATCAGTAATGCCTCAGCCTTCCCCTTGGCAAACCCGACATTACAACTTTAGGTTCCTCCCCATCAGAAAGACAGCCAAACCTGTTACTGCAGATCACAGGTCTAGTGTTCCTCGAGATCCTAATTTTATTGTTCATATTCTGTATAACGCTCCATCTCTCTGAAGTCCTATCTAAATTTATAGCGCTCCTCCTCTCAAATTCCTGCCTAGGTGAGACACTTGTTCTATTTATCCCCTTTACCTTACCATTAGCCTGCCCATCTCTTTACTTCTTGCCTACATGAGTCCCTAGTCTCCACTAAATCCCTACTAACCTTTTTCATAATACTTCCCTCCCTTCTCAACTCAGAAATCCATTCACTCAGCCAACCTACTTCCAGCTTGAAAGATTCAAACCTTTCATTCCCTTTTATCTCAGCCAACTTCTCACTTAATCTTTCAATCTCCTTCCTCATCAACACATGTTCAGCTTTCAGAATACAAACAGGGCATTCACTAACATGCTTTCCTTTCAGTTTCACAGATACAACATACAACATACATACTCAAATTATAATTTAATTGAAAGATTATAGAATGTAAAACTTATGTTTTTTTTTTATATAAATAAATAAAATTTTTATTTCAAGTTTTTTTCCCAATATTTTTGGAAAAAAATTTCAAATCCTGGATTATTTGCCTCTTCTTTTAATTTTTAAAGATGTTTTCAAGCCATGTTAAAATAGCAGGTTCTATGACCAATCAACGTTTAGTATGAAAAAGATTATGTATCTGCCAGATTGTATGATAGAAATCTATTCTGCACATATATACTCCTGGCAGACATAGGATGCTTTGCGACGTGTTTTATTGCAAAGTCTTTTGCACGGCAAATATAATTAAATTAAAGAAAGATTAAAATCCAGTTACTTTTTAATATAGTAGATCAGAGACTACTTTAATTGAAAATTAATAACATTTTATAAAGTTAGGACGTCATGTAGATGCCCAAGTAGTTATTGAAACATCAAAGGATAGTTGGTCTAAAGCCACCTACTCAGTATTTATTATTTTTTCTTATCATTTTAGGGTAGTTTCAATAATTTTACATATTGTATTTTCATTCTTTTAAATTTTAAATATTTTTCCTTTCAGGCTGATCTTATATTGTTGATCTTAAAGAGTGTGGGATTCACTCTTCGCAAAGATGACCCATTAGCACTAAAAACTTTAATTTCTGAAGTAAATGTTAAGGCCAGTGAATGCTCCTCGTCACAATCGAACGATTCTTTTAGTCGTGTCAAATTTATGCTCGAGATTTTGACTGCCATTAGAAACAATAACATGTCCAAAGTTCCCAATTATGATCCCTCTCATAGTCAGCACTTGAAAACTTTGATGAAAGGGTTTATTAGAAAAGGTTGTCGCACACCCGAGTTGAAAATAACATTGGATGACTTGATAAAATCAAAGTTGGTCGGAAAATGGTGGATAGTCGGTTCTGCTTGGTCCAGTGGATTGAAAGAAAGAAATATATCTTCAGATGAAGCTAAAGATCATTTATCTCTTGAAACTGAAGTCAAGAGTCAAGAAGAAAGGTACAGTGAAAAATTTATGAAAAAGGCTGCAAAATTACACATCACACGTCCTCCAAGGCTTAATATACTCTACATTATCACAGAAGGTGCCGAAAACTATGAAGACTCCTTTGAGAAGTTAATAGAGCTTAAGATACCTTCAAATCAACAGCAAGAAATTTTTAATGTGATGTTATACTGTTGCATGCGTTGTAAAGTGTATAGCGAGTTTTATAATCATCTAGCTCTTAAATTTATAAAATTTAAAAAGGCCTTTCTGAGGTTGCTCCAGTTCTCTCTCTGGGATAATTTTAAAGAACTAGATAATATGAAGCCTCTTCATTGTTCCAATTTAGCAAAATTTGTGTCTAATTTAATAGCTGAAGATGGGCTAACTATGGCTGTGTTCAAAAATATTAATTTTGCAGAAACTAGAGAGGGAACAGTAAGTTTCTTTCGTCAAGCATTATTAGGAATTTTTCTTCATCCTTCAGGCAATTACATAGTTTCAAAAGTTTTTGAGACCCTCTGTGGTAATTCTAAACTAAAATCTTTGAGGCAGTATGTAAGATTATTTATAACTCAGTTTATTAAATCACATAAAACTAAAGACAAATCTGTAAATAAATTGTTAGAGTCGAGAGTTCAAATAGCTCTCGATTTGTTAGAGTCTGTCGGAGGTGTCAGATTATAGGTTTTAATAAAATTTAATATATTACATTTTTTTCCTCTCCTTAATAATAATTAAATAGGTATAATGAAAAATATCAAACTCAAAATTTTATTAGGAATCCCATAAATAACTGAAATTTAACAAAGTTACATAAATAAAAGTAATATTTACATTTGGAAGTTTATTTTAGAATATTTAAATAAATTTGATTCGCAAGAGAGAATAAATTTTGGGTTACTACGAAAAAGGAATGTTTTACATTAGTTTACAGAATAGATATATAATGTTTTTTTTTTTTATTAAAAGTTTTGTGGATTACTTTTTATATATATATATATATATATATATATATATATATATATATATATATATATATATATATATATATATATATATATATATATATATATATATATATATATATATATATATATATATATATATATATATATATATATATATATATATATATATATATATATATATATATATATATATATATATATATATATATATATATATATATAAAAGTTTCTGTAGTCTTGAAATTTTCTACGATTTTAATATTGGCTTGCAAAAAGAATGATCCAATAAATTAGAAGTTTATAGAAAAATATCTGGAATGCCTATTTTTATTTCTACCCATAGTCTTAAATTCATAAATTTAAGTTAGAAATTATACACAATTCTCGAAGATTCCTACTTGAAGGGTATTAGCAATGGTAGGTGGTATAAATAGCAAGTAGATAAATATTTTGGCTTTCAACAAGTTCTATGAAAATGATGTTCATTGACAAAGCATGAATATGTAGAGTGAAGAAGGTAATAACATTTTCAGGGATTAAATTTTATATAACGAGCTAAGCTATACAAGACGGATAAAATTTGCTTCCCTACTTGACTATGTTGACAGTCACAGTAAAGTTTAATTTCAATATACATAATTGACCAACTAATTCTAATGAATTTTTTAGTCACTTTTATTTTTTATTGCGAATAATAGGATTAGAACCTTAACATCAACTTTAGAAAAATATTTGTCACAAGATTCTGAACATTTTATCATAGATGTGATAAGAATTATTTTCTTGAATATTGCAAGTGGGAAAGTTAACAAAACAGAAAAAGAACGGTGTATTTGTCAAGGATTTTAAAGTATAAATATTAAAAATATAAAGCTTTTTAAAAAAAAATTCAATTTTAGTAGCTAGGGAAGTTTTTAATTGCTTATATTGCTGTAATTATACAGTTTCAGGTATTTTAAAACACGACTTGAAGCTACTAGTACATCCTGCTAATCTTGTCTGATTTATATGGAAAAATAAACGAATTAAAGTGCAGTAACGTTAGCAGTTCTCTCTACATTAACTGAAATTTTAAGAAAAAGTAATATGATGTTGACAGGACAGTGAATATTTATTTATGTGCATATTTCAGAGTAAAAATTATTCTATAAAGTTAAAAAAAAAATAAACTAAAATAAAGTATTGTGTTCGGTATTATCTGAAATATTTGCGTTAGGCTAGGATTGGGTGGGGGTTTGTTTGGTTTTATATTTCTAACCCCTTTTAAGAAAGGGCTCAGCCCGTGAGCGGTGATTATATATATATATATATATATATATATATATATATATATATATATATATATATATATATATATATATATATATATATTATATATATATATATATATATATATATATATATATATATATATATATATATATATATATAATTGCAAAATAGTGTAATACCTATATTTGGCAAATAGCTCGAACACCATTGTGTGTGTATGTATGTACGTGTGTTTGTTTTTCCTTGGTTGGTTTTTGGCACGATATTTTTTCCGAAGTTTTTCCTTTTTTTTTCTTAAGAAAAAGAATTAAAACCGTGCTACTTCCAACACGTGCATTTCTTAATCTAAAAAAAATCCTTTAAATAATAATAAGAAAAATAATGGCAGCATCATTCTTATTTTGGTCTACATCAAAAGAAATTCAGTCAAGTTTCTGTATTCATCACATATGTGAATAAAACAATTTGCTATATAATATATATATATATATATATATATATATATATATATATATATATATATATATATATATATATATATATATATATATATATATATATATATATATATATATATATATATATATATATATATATATATATATATATATATATATATATATATATATATATTCAAAATTGTTGGTACCATCTGTAAGGACGACGAACATACCAACAGAGGAAAAAGGCATTTGTAAAAAGATTCCCAAATGTTCGTGGTATGAGAGATGCGAGCAAATATGTTACGATCCTCCATTGACCTGTGTAATGTATCCTTGTTAATTGTGTCGCTTATACCCTGCACACCTGTAAACTAGATGTCGCCCAACTCTATCCCCGTGTTTAAGAACCGTTAGAAAAGCATTAAAGTCGGATGGCATGACTGATATACTGTTGTCAACGATCTCTGACGAAACAGCAGAGAAGACTGCCCCTTTAAATGGAACTTCCGTACAACAATGAAGAATTTGCGGACATACACTTATGTATGTAAAGCAATCTGCAATGTGCGAGGGTCTGCACATTTGTACCATTATAATGGTTTCCCTACCACTAATGGAACCTCAACGGTCTCCCATTCACAAGGACACGTCAATACCACAGAGTAAATGGGAGCTTCGCATATGGAGTACCAGAAGTAGGCAATCTTAATAGTCTATGTTCAGGAGAGGATGTTACGAAAGGTTGACCAGTCTCCTGGAACAACGACGTCGATTTTTGTACAGGAGTAAAACCAGTCAGAATATTTATATAGTTAGTTGCTCTATCCTCATCACTTCCAATGGGTTCGTAAAAAGCCTAAGGTGTTAACTTTAGTGGTTACTCCTTGCAACAACAGATCGTATTAACCCCTAATTTTGTAAATAGCATTTTATTTGCAGACAAGAGAAATTTTATATGCGATAGCATTTTTAATCATCATAATGTTCATAGCATAGCATGAGCAAATTACACATACACGGGTCAGTGACTAATCGTAACATAATATTCCCACATATCTCGCAACCAAGTCATTTGTGGATTCATGTTTCACATTTTTTTTTTTTTTTTTTTGCTTCTGTTGAGTGTCAATATCCTTACATTTTGTATCAAACATTATAATATTATATATATATTATATATATATATATATATATATATATATATATATATATATATATATATATATATATATATATATATATATATATATATATATATATATATATATATATATATATATATATATATATATATATTATATATATATATATATATATATATATCAACACAATAAATGTATCTTTATTTAAAATTTTCAAGCTTTTATAGTCTGAAAAAATAAGAACAGAATATCCCAAGTAGTAGTGGTATATATATATATATATATATATATATATATATATATATATATATATATATATATATATATATATATATATATATATATATATATATATATATATATATATATATATATATATATATATATATATATATATATTAACAAGATAAAATCATTAAATCTTTATAACAATAGCTACTATAACAGATGATTAGATTGATAAAATGTGAATAATATAACAAAGCATCATTTATAACATAGAGAATAGGTCATTACAAAAAGGAAGATGGATTTTCCCCAAAAATCCGTTAAAAAGTCAGGTTCTCCCCTTCAGAATTTTGAAACACAATTCGATTTAATGGATTGTCTCTTCAAGAAACAAAAATACCAGAGATAAAATGTTTTCAGTTTCTGTAGAGGAATCTTAAGCCTTCGAACCTAACCTAATCTTAGTAATATCAAAACTATGTATCCCCTTACTAACTAAAATGACAATTTATTTAATATTTGTAAACTCAACTGTTATAATATATTATATAAATTTTTAATATCATTTTAATTCTTTAATTTTTAAAGCTCACTTACAAATAAATTAACACCGACAATTAAATAATATATATATATATATATATATATATATATATATATATATATATATATATATATATATATATATATATATATATATATATATATATATATATATATATATATATATATATATATATATATATATATATATATATATATATATATATATATATATAAAGCCTCCTTTCTAATATAAATCTTTGGTCTTAAAAAATAATTACCCTTTTCTATTATTTACTCAGTTTTTAAAACAACTTAAGAAAATATTATTATTGTCAATAGAATAAATAAAAATATATATATATATATATATATATATATATATATATATATATATATATATATATATATATATATATATATATATATATATATATATATATATATATATATATATATATATATATATATATATATATTTTAACTTAAACATGTTGTATGAACTCGGGGTTCAAATATGAGAATCCTGAAAATTCTGTTTGATCCAAGTTCATCATGAAGAGTTTGTCTGTTGGTGTGAGTTCTGTCCGCTCAGAAGTGAACTGTTTGTCGAAGTTGCTCACATCCTTTCGGTGACGCTAAAGATAAAGGGAGAGAGAGTCTAGTTACAATTAAATATTATAATATAAATTATCTAAATTCTTTCAGAATATTTATTATCATTATTATTATTATTATTATTATTATTATTATTATTATTATTATATTATTATTATTATAATTATTATTATTATATTTTTAATATTATTATGAATATTATTACAATTAGTATTATTACTAATTATTATTATTATTATTATTATTATTATTTTTCTTTTAATATCATGATAGGAAATAAAAAATTAAAATAGAAGACTTACCATTATTTAATTTCTAGATTGGATATGAACTAAATTTCTAGATAAATATATTTTTACGTGTTCAACATATAATGACATGATTGCATACATGCAACTGTGTCCAAGATTCTCCATACACTCATATATATATATATATATATATATATATATATATATATATATATATATATATATATATATATATATATATATATATATATATATATATATATATATATATATATATATATATATATATATATATATATATATAAATAAGCAAAATAAAAATATAAGCTGCTGCCATTATTATAATTATTATAAATAATTATTATTATTCATTTAAACATAATAAAAATTAAAATATAATAATAATAATAATATATATATATATATATATATATATATATATATATATATATATATATATATATATATATATATATATATATATATATATATATATATATATATATATATATATATATATATATATATATATATATATATATATATATATATATATATATATATATATATCATTAAGGAAGTTATTAAAAGAAACTCTATATATGTTTTCATTCATTTTAAGATCTACAAGACAAGAGTCAAATGGAATAACAGTGATAATTTTTTATAGTTACAAAACTATATATATATATATATATATATATATATATATATATATATATATATATATATATATATATATATATATATATATATATATATATATATATATATATATATATATATATATATATATATATATATATAAATGGACATCATATATATATATATATATATATATATATATATATATATATATATATATATATATATATATATATATATATATATATATATATATATATATATATATATTGGCGAAGGCCTTTAATTACATAGTGAAATAGCTGTGGGCTTGAAGCCATTTCTGGCCCTAACTCACGGACAGAAAATTGAATTAAATTTTCGTTTACTTTTAAGTATGTTTCAGAATGGACCAATCTAATAACTTTTAACATCAAATAATGAACCTTACTCTCTGATATACAAAAGACGCTTTTAAATTTTTTTTCCTCTCCCTATTTTCACTAGAGATTTGTTTACATATATTTTCGTAAAATTTTTAATTTTTAAGTAAAATATTTGACCGACCTATCTTATGATATAAGATTTTTTTCAGTTACTCGACAATGCTCATTTTAATTTTTCTTTTTTAGAGAAATAGTTGTAATTTAAATTATTAAATATTCTATTCACAAGAAAACATGCTCAACTATAATTCTTATTTCATAAAAGGGATTAACAGTTAAGCTAACAAAGACGTTATTACATTATAGAACGATAAAATCTACTGAAGTTGACTATTTAAAACAAAATAGTATTTATACACAAAGTTTCTAATTTTAACCCCGTTTTTTTGTTTTTTTAAAATTTATACTTAAAATATTTTAAGAGTGTCATACATAAATTTAAAAATAATTCTTACACGACCGAAATGTCCAACAACGACAACAGAATGTGAAATTTTAAAAGTTCTTCATCATAAATAGAAACAGGTTAACAACTTTCTAACTCTATTAGTTTTCAAATTCGAAAGAAAGAAAAGTGGATGTGCTTTCTCGGGTCCCTTGACACAAAATCATGCAACTGGGATAAATTTCCTTGGAATAAATCTTACATTTAATTATTTTAAAAACTTAATACTCATTTTTTTTTAAAGCACGTTCAATCCATCGTATTTCAAAGGCTGTCAATCATTTAAATATTCATAACAAGTAGTGATGAAACGGGAATATATAAGATTTAAAATGACATTTATATCAATTCAGTAAGGATCAAAAGTTCGGGGTCACATAAGTACGTTATATATATATATATATATATATATATATATATATATATATATATATATATATATATATATATATATATATATATATATATATATATATATATATATATATATATATATATATATATATATATATATATATGAATGACAACACTTAAATCCTTTGAAATAGCATGGATGACTGACTGACATGGTCAGTAGGTAATTGGCAGGGCTCAGACCAATGCTGACCATGATAATTAAATTTGGATTTTAATTGAATACAAAAAAAAAAATTTTTTGTGAATAATTTAATACGGTTAAAGGAAACACCAAAATCAAACGCGCTTTGGTAAAAAAGTAATTGAATAGATTCAAATTAATTAAGAGACGAATTTCATGAATAATTAACAGAACAGTATAAAAGAAAAGTATTATAATACCCAAAGCAGAAATATCTAAAAATGAACCTTGTGTAATATATAAATAAGGTACATTTTTGGATGTTTATGGAGTGTAGGTTATTAGACTAATCTACTGTACTGTAGAATTTTATATAAAATAAGAAATCAAATCATTAAAAAAAAAACAAAAAAAAAAAACTTTTTTTTTTTTTTTTTTTTTAATTATATTTTATATATATATATATATATATATATATATATATATATATATATATATATATATATATATATATATATATATATATATATATATATATATAATATATATATATATATATATATATATATATATATATATATATATATATATATATATATTTTGCAAAATATTTTTTTCCTATGGATTTTACATTTTATTGTTTAAAAATATACTACATGGAAAAATAAACACATTTCCCTACATGCAAAACAATTATTTAACGTTTTATTATATATAGAAACAAATGTTTAAAAAAAATTAATTATTTTCATCTAAAAAAATATATCTTTTATTTAATATTAAGAAGAAAAAATTCTTATAAAACAATTTAAACTTTTTCCCTTCATTAAAAATCTGCAAAACTTTAATAACAATAATAAAAATAATAATAACAACACTAATAAAAATAAAAACTTTTGCCAAATTAAAATAATTACGAACTTTTTAATGTTACTCATAAAACATACTTAACAATAATTTATTTAATTTTTAAAATTTATTGACTTTTTAATTATTATTATTTACAGTAGGGTTAACCGGTATCACGCCTATAACGCCAAGTCAATATTATTAGTATCCCTATTTTGGAAATTTACTTAATATTTTAATTATAATTATATATATATATATATATATATATATATATATATATATATATATATATATATATATATATATATATATATATATATATATATATATATATATATATATATATATATATATATATATATATATATATATATATATATATATATATATATATATATATATATATATATATATATATATATAATTTTTAGCTCAAATGTTTATAACAATAACAATCTTCTTCTTCAGCTCCCAGGTAGACATTATTTGCCTGTCAGTCTTCTAGTTTCTCCTATCCGTACAGGTCAGGGAAGCTATGCTTCTCAAGCACCTCCTCTTCGGTCTTTCCTCTCGGTTTCCATTCCCAACACCTCTTCTCCACCCCTTGGTTATCATTCTTTCCAGGTGACTCAGCCAACTTAGTTGAGCCTTTTCTATCTTATTTATGATAAAGCATACATACCCGGCAGCACCTTTTCTCTAATTTGCTCATTTCTCACCATATCTTTTCTCCTCTTTCCTTCCCAGCATTGTTCCGAGGAGTCTCATTTCAGAAGCCTGTCTCCTGCTCTTTGATTTTGTGGTTGTCGTCCAACACTCCGCTTCATACATCAATATCGGTGTCAGAATGGTCTTAATAATGATTTTCTTAACCTGTAAAGATACGTTCTCATCCTTCAGAAATGGATAAAAAAAAACTACACATCTACCATATTTGCTAATTCTCTTTGTGGTGCCGTTATCCACACTTACTCCTCTCTTGAATACATTTACAAGATACTTAACAGATTCAACTTCTTCTATCTTAATTTCCTCGATCTGAATGTTTAGTTCTACCTTCCCCATCTCTATCTCTCCTTATCCTCAAGATCACGGTTTTGTCCTTATTTATCCTCAGACCAGCCACTTCACAACTCACATTCCATTTATTTAACCTTGTCTTTACATCTTCTTTATCAATACTCCAGAACGCAATATCGTCTATATATGTAAAAATACCATGATCTAATTCTCCTTAAATCTCCAAATAATCAACTCACTACCTTGTTTCACCCGTTTTCACTTCAAACCATCATTCATTTTTGTATCCAATATGTAATGTGCACGAACAAAAATCGTACAGATTATAAGACTCTTGACTGCTCTCGATATTCTACCTGATATTCAGTAATCTCTTTCCAAACACCACAAATTACTTCTGGGTACTGAATCAAAAGTCTTTTGCAAATTTATAAAAGCTACATTTGCTCCGATGTTATATTCTCGTGTCTTCTCAACTAATTGTCATAAACCGAAAATAAGATCCGTTGTTCCTCCTCCTGCTGTCGCTCAATTCTTTCCCTCAATCTCTTTTCTATCGTTCTTTCATAAATCTTTACTACATAGTTTATTAAAGATATATCTCTGTGATTTGAACATATGCCAGAATCTCCTTTGCCTTTATATATTGGGTCATTACTGTCTTTCCCCATTTTTAGGGCACTTGACACCTACACCAATACATGTTCACTAATCGCAATATCTAAGTTTTCGTTTATTTGTCTGAATCTTTTATCAGCTAATACCTCTATCACTTTGCCACTATCAATCTATGGTCTGAATCTAAGGACACACCAGGTATGACTTAACATTGCACACGATTCTCATTATTATTATTATTATTATTATTATTATTATTATTATTATTATTATTATTATTATTATTAATAATAATAATAATAATAATAATAATAATAATATGGCAAATGACTATCAATATCTACAGTAGGGTAAGAGAAGTTTTCCAGGTTAATATTAGGATATTTATTTTATATCTTTAAACTCCGCCCCCTTTTAATAAGCGCAGGTGTTAACTCTTAATGAGCGCAGGTGTTAACTCTTAATATGAATTCAGCATGAGTTGACGTAACCCACAGTTCTTCCTCAACTTATATAAACTTTTCTTTCAAACTTCTTTTACATTCATTTCACCTTTGTAAATTTTTATATATTTCAAGGATTATTAAAAAGTGGAATAAGGAATGTTTTCTTTTTGAGGTTGGAATTTTATTCCCAGGTAGCCTTCCCAATGCTAAAGTGTGTGGATTCTCTTTTTTTTTTTTTTTTCTTTCTTCTTTAATATTTTCTCTCCCAAATTCAAAGTTTTCATCATTGACGTTCGCTCATAAATTTCCGTGACCAACATTCTCTCGTGTGAAAAAATAAAAACATTTTTTATTCTACCTACTGTTTTCTAAACTAAATATGATAATATATATATATATATATATATATATATATATATATATAATATATATATATATATATATATATATATATATATATATATATATATATATATATATATATATATATATATATATATATATATATATATATATATATATATATATATATATATATAATATATATATATATAATAATTTTAAGTGTTTTTTTTTGTTTTTTTTAATGATTTGATTTCTTATTTTATATAAAATTCTACAGTACAGTAGATTAGTCTAATAACCTACACTCCATAAACATCCAAAAATGTACCTTATTTATATATTACACAAGGTTCATTTTTAGATATTTCTGCTTTGGGTATTATAATACTTTTCTTTTATACTGTTCTGTTAATTATTCATGAAATTCGTCTCTTAATTAATTTGAATCTATTCAATTACTTTTTTACCAAAGCGCGTTTGATTTTGGTGTTTCCTTTAACCGTATTAAATTATTCACAAAATTTTTTTTTTTTGTATTCAGTTAAAATCCAAATTTAATTATCATGGTCAGCATTGGTCTGAGCCCTGCCAATTACCTACTGACCATGTCAGTCAGTCATCCATGCTATTTCAAAAAATATTATATAATATATAATATAATAATATATATATAATATATATATATATATAATATATATATATATATATATATATAAGTTAATATGTACTTATGTGACCCCGAACTTTTGATCCTTACTGAATTGATATAAATGTCATTTTAAATCTTATATATTCCCGTTTCATCACTACTTGTTAAGAATATTTAAATGATTGACAGCCTTTGAAATACGATGGATTGAACGTGCTTTAAAAAAAAATGAGTATTAAGTTTTTAAAATAATTAAATGTAAGATTTATTCCAAGGAAATTTATCCCAGTTGCATGATTTTGTGTCAAGGGACCCGAGAAAGCACATCCACTTTTCTTTCTTTCGAATTTGAAAACTAATAGAGTTAGAAAGTTGTTAACCTGTTTCTATTTATGATGAAGAACTTTTAAAATTTCACATTCTGTTGTCGTTGTTGGACATTTCGGTC
>SEYY01019139.1:150000-152500 GCA_009176605.1 Armadillidium nasatum | reverse complement strand
AATAACTTGTTTTGCACTATTTGTGAACACTCGCACAGAATTGACTTCGGAATTTGCCGACATAAAAATTTTGGCTCTTTGGTGAACTAAAATCTTAATGAATATAAGGAAATTAAAAGTTTGATACACTTGTTATTTGCTGACTTAGAAACCCGTTTTCTAATTATGGATTTAGACTGTTGAATTTTCTTTAAAACAATCAATCCTGATCCATTCTCTAAGAAATAGCAGCAATTGATCTTTCTGGGCCATGAGAGACGTCAAGAATGGCCGATTCAGTAGTCCGTTTTTAAGTGCAAAAGAAGCAAGTTGTAATAAACGTGATCCTCACAACATTCAAATCGTCGCAATATATGTATCATTAAGATAAATTAACATTGACTTTTATTTACTTAATCAACTCCAAACTCTCCGAAACAGGGTCGTTCTAAATCCAATGTAAAGTCATTTTCTGGAAATAAATTTTCACAATTACTTCTCATAGTTCTCCAATTCTATTTCCTCCTCTTCATACCAAAAAAATATAATCACACACACACTCACATATCATCTTCAATCACACAGGTCCTTAGAACTTGTCAAAGAAAATAAGCCGGATCTTTGTTCAAACAGAAGAAAAAAAAATGTCGACATTTAAAACTTTTCAGTAAGATTTTGCTAATCAATGTTTAAGAAACTATTTTTGAATCTTGGATGAAAATAAAATTACAATTCATGCTTTTACATGCTGGATAGCAGGTTACTTTATTAAAGGGATATATATATATATATATATATATATATATATATATATATATATATATATATATATATATATATATATATATATATATATATATATATATATATATATATATATATATATATATATTGCGATACAAATGCCTAAATTTTGATGAACAAAGAATGCAGGAAAAAGCTGCTATTCACCTGATCGGAACAGGGAAGAACAACATATAAGGAAACTACTAAAAGGAAAAAAAACATTAAATAAGCATTTAAACATTGAATATATATATATATATATATATATATATATATATATATATATATATATATATATATATATATATATATATATATATATATAATAAAAATAAAAAAAAAAAAAAAAAAAAAAAAAAAAAAAAAAAAAAAAAAAAAAAAAAAAAAAAAAAAAAAAAAAAAGATAAAAATAAATCAGCGAAAGAAAACGAGTGAAAGAAATAGAAATAGAATGGAAAAAAGAAAAAAATAATAAAGCAAAAATAAAAATAAAAATAAAATTATTGAATCAAATAAAAAATAATGCTTATATGAAAGGTGTGTTACTGATTCTTGCATTTATTTCTACAAAATTATTCAAATTTTTACATTTTATTTTAAAGAACTAAAATTTTATAAGAAATAACGACAACAATTGATAAAATACTTTAGCATAGCTACAAAAAATACCACACAGAAACAAATGCATGTATCATTCTATAAAATCTAAGCCTTTTAATTATTTAATATATCAAATTAGCGAACTAAAAAATGAAGTGCAAATAATAAAAAAAAAATGCTACTAATTTTTATTTTAATTTAACTGTCGTATCTTTAATCTATTAATTTTCTTGAGGAAAAAAAAATTATATCTAAGCTCTGAAATGTGAAAGTAAGCGACTATAATACATACGATCTTTGGTTTGAATGGAGGCTGAACTTCTCGATTTTCTAGCCTAAGCCAATCGAGTCTTCTGAAGAAGGGATGGGTTCGGATTTCTTCCTCACCTTTTGGACTACAACCCAATCTTTTCTGTGGAAGCTTCGTCAAAAACTGTCATTCATATCTATATATATATATATATATATATATATATATATATATATATATATATATATATATATATATATATATATATATATATATAATATATATAATATATATAATATATATAATATAATATTATTATATACAATGTTACCGCGTAATTAATCAAAAAAAAAAAAAAAAAAAATATATATATATATAAACTAATAATAAAAATTATAATTGGTTCTCAGTCCAATGTTGAAATATAAAAAAAAGTACTACTATTTCCCGAAGTATCGTAATATGCGTAAATAACATTTAAGGAAAATAATAAAGAAAAAACAATTGAAACTTACGTAAATGTTTATCATCTACTTTTTTTCTAATTTAAGCATTTTTAAAAAAGAATTTCTCCAGAATAGACTGAATTTTTTTTTTTTTTTTTTTTTAGATATTCTTTCCTTGTAAATTTTTCAGTAGCACGCCATTTATTTCTCTAAATTGCGGCAAACTAAACTACTGCGATTTACATTTGGATCCATATTGGTAATCTGTTTTCAAAGGGCATTAAAAGTTCGAAATATTTCATTAAGTTCTTTAACAGGATCTTAGAATCATTATCTATTTTGTATTCCATTTCGTCATCTTCTAATACACGTAGCTGTTCATTCTCAAGAAGATCTTCATTCATTAATTCTTAACAAGCTCAATCTATTAGATCTTGAA
>SEYY01019139.1:115000-127500 GCA_009176605.1 Armadillidium nasatum | reverse complement strand
AGTCACCGATCCTTTGTTTATATTTCATCCAGGAATCAAGCAAAATCTGTTCTAAGCGGTACCAAAAACATGGCTGAGGAGTGGGTAATTTAATTGTCGGCTCCATCAATTTAAAATACCCGAATCCGGCTCTGAATCACTTTATTGTATGGTAATAAGATTTTTCCTATGCATTAGGCTCCACTCCCCCCCCAAAAAAAAATTCTTACGATTTTATGACTCCATCTCCACAGGGCTGACCAAAAAACTCATTTTCCAACACAAAAGCAATTACCTTTCTGGAACTTGGCTAAGAATATAAATATTATCTGATTATTTGTCCCATTTACTTTTCGGCACCTCGATGAATCTTCTGCTGTGGAGTTGGACATATAAAAAGCTTTTAATAATCTGTCATAAACTTATTTTAAAACCTCTCTTTAAGTATTCCTTCTCTTTCTCTAACATTAACTTTGATTTTTTTTCTGTTCCCTTTAAAGCTCTATTGTAGAAGTTATAGATGGTGGCTCTCCGTCCTTTAAATCTATTTTAGTGGTGTTATTCAAGTTCTGTTCTGTCACCAACCTTTTTCCACAGTTCATTAAGCACTTCATCAAACAAGCAGCTTTTTTACGCCGATGATCCTCCTCCCTCCACCGAATTACTCTTTTAATTCTGTAAAGCAATTTAGGCAGCAGCAAATAGAAGTGGGAAATAGTGAGACTTTTATAAAAGGTTCATGGTAATATAAAAGAATGGAACAGGGAAGGATTTTTGAGATGGTTAATGGTCATTCAAAACAGTGTAGAAGAGTGGGATTTTTAACGGTTTAGTCACTCAAAACAAAGGGATAATTTGGAACTCTATAACTTCATTAAAGACCATGAAGTTCAATTTGAGTAATTTTAAGCAACTAAGAGAAACTAAATAAACAAAATGAAGTACTGAACAATCAGGAACCCATATTATATATAATCTTTAAATTATATATTATATATATATATATATATATATATATATATATATATATATATATATATATATATATATATATATATATATATATATATATATATATATATATAATGGTGTATTATGAGAAACAATTAAAGGGGAGAGTCTATAAAGTATTTAGGTCAAAACATTCAAATTTTAAAAGCCTTTTTAAGAAGGAAAATTTAAAAATGCTTAAAAAATATTTTCTGTGTTTTATGGTTCTGAGTCTGACCTATGACACCTTTACTTAATGCACACACACACATACACACACACACATATATATATATATTATATATATATATATATATATATATATATATATATATTATATATATTATATATATAAATATATATATATATATATATATATATATATATAGCAGACCTCCCTCAACCCCAAACAACTTTCACCCGCATAATATCATACGCAGACGACATAACTATTACCACCACTCACAAAAACCTCACCATCGCAACATCTCTCACACAAGACTACATAACACAACTCCAATCTTGGCTAGCAGAAAACAGGATGACGGCATCCCCAAACAAATCCTCCATAACCCTTTAACAACAGACAAACACATATCCAACACCCACCACAAGTCCTACTAAACAACACCCCATACCCCTCAACAAAACCCAAAAATTCTCGGCCTAACATTTGACACTCACCTCACCTTCTCCAAGCACATTCAAAATACCTCAGCTGCAAACAGAAAACTCAACATCCTCAAAACAGTGGCCAATACAGACATAAACAACAACATACAAACCTCAATTGCAATCTACAAACAATTTATACGCCCCACCATTAACTATGCCTCCCCTGTCTGGCACCCTCTGCTCTCCGACAAAACAAAACTCCAAATAACGCAAAATAAAGCCCTTCGCACCATCACCGGCTGCACACGCACAACCCCTCAACAACACCTACATAACGAAACCAAGATACTACCTATAAGAAATCACCTCGAAATGATAGGCACCCAATTTTACGCAAAAACACGTCTACCCACACACCATGTCACAATACTCTCCTCCAACCTATCCCACAGAGACTAACACACCCTCCATCGTCCACCGGCGCCTTTTACAAACAGATCCTAAATCACATCCCCCCTCCTCCCCCCAATACCACAACAACCAAACATATACACACTCAACTAACACATTCATACTTGATAAACAGACCTCCAACCAACACACTAAACGGACCCCCCTTCGAAATAAACCCCGACTTCAACAACCTCCCAAGACACTTACAAACCTCACTTGCAAGATTGAGATGCGGGCACCACCCAAACCTACAACATTACAAACACAAATTCAAAATAAACCAGGCAACATCTCCCACTTGTACTAGATGCGGAATGGCCCCGGAGACCGTGAAACACTTTCTATTACGCTGTCCTTCCAACTCTCGCCCCAAAATCTTCTGGGGCATCACTTCTTTGAAAGATCTCTGGACGAGACCGACTGCGGCAGGAAGCTTCATTAGCGAAGTGTGGCCGCCTCAACATGGGGTGGTCAGGGGGTGAGAAGGTAAAAAAAAAAGTATATATATATATATATATATATATATATATATATATATATATATATATATATATATATATATATATATATATATATATATATATATATATATATATATATATATATATATATATATATATATAATAATAATAATAATAATAATAATAATAATAATAATAATGAAACACTGCTTCTTCCTCTTTTCCTACTCTTGAATGTTCCGATGGCAACAACTGGGTTTTGTTTTCTGTTAAAGGTGAACTCTTCTTTCAGACTTTTGGATCTAATTCCACCTTAAACGAGTCCGTAACCATTCCTCCTCTCCCAACTCATTCATGCCAAACACCTTAATTTCATTTAAAGATGTTACTTATGCTCTCTCTCTCTCTCTCTCTCTCTGAGAGGGAGTAAGTCTTGATGATACCCTTTTTATGGTCTTAAAACTTGTGCTTCTGACTGACTTAGTATCCTGCCTTGGTAAACTCTTCTACTTCTTCCACTCCTTCATGCTGGAAAAGAGAACTCACTCTGCCTGTGGAGAAAAAGTGAGGACCTCTCTCAAACCTCTAACTTTATTTCTATTCTCTTAGCCTCCGATCTTTCTAAAGTTTCGAATCTACCCTTAACAGAAAGATCTGGAAACATCTCAATTAATTTAATCTTATCTTTGATCGCTAGTATGGCTTTAATAAGGAAAGCTCTATTGGGGATCGAAAGCCTTCGATATAATCTGGCACAAACCTTTAATTTCAAATTTCCCACTTTTTTATCCTTATTTCTGATTTCTTTTCTGGATCTTTTACAGTTTCTGTTGTAGATGGCTATAGTTCTTCACTTAAATCTATAAATAGTGGTGCTCAGCAGGGATCTGTTCTTTCCACAAGTTTTTGTTTTACTTTTCATTAATGACCTCCTCACTATTACTTTCTCACATATCCATCCTTTATTACTCCTTTCACTTTCAAGCTGTCCCACTCAACAGAAATTAGATGACGTTATGAGGGTGGCCTTGAAGCAACTAATCTCTAATTTTTTCCAGAATTTCTAATTAGAGCCTGTAAAAACTTGGCTAATTTTAAATAATATCTCATCTTTCTAGTCAATATAATCTTACACACAACGAAAAGTTTTTCTTCGAAAATATTCAACTCAGACCTTCGTCTGTTTTTAATTATTTCTTCATCTCTCTTAGAAGGATCACATTATTTCTCTTTCTAAACAAGTTTTTTTAAAGACGTTGTGAGTAATGAAGTTCCTTTAAAGTTTCTACATGCCACCCCAGTTGTTTGCTCTTTATATGAGTATTGAGCATGGGTTTATCACACACACACACCTTCAAGAGCAGTGTAACATGCAATGTCGACATTAATTTGGCCCTACATCAAATTTCCCAACTCTGGTAAAAATTGGAAAGCCTCCTTTCTTTGCCTATCAGAAGAGATAAAAAAAATATATATATATATATATATATATATATATATATATATATATATATATATATATATATATATATATATATATATATATATATATATATATATATATATATATATATATATATATATGAAGCGAAGCTGATTCTGCTCTAACTAAGGAAGGAAAGAATTTTTGTAATGAGAGAATAATCTCTAAACATTATGGAGTCATTTTGAAAATTTGGCGACAACGGAGTCCTTTCCAGGAAGGAGAACGTTTGTCAGATGCCAATAAAGACTGGGAAAGGGAAAAGGGGTTGGGGGGTTGGGGGGATGTGATGGAGGTTGGTCTAATGAAAAATGAAGCAATTTTCTGCATTATATCAGATGAGCAAATTTAATTAGCACCATTTCTTGTTTTTCTTACTATATATATATATATATATATATATATATATATATATATATATATATATATATATATATATATATATATATATATATATATAATATATATATATATATATATATATTAGGGATGAGCAGGATAGCAAATTTGCCCGATAATCGGATATCCGTTAATTTTCAAAAGTCGCATTCTGGATGTCCGGCCGGATATTCAGGTAAATTGCCGGATATTAAATTTAAATTCACATTTAATATAGGATATATATATATATTATATATATATATATATATATATATATATATATATATATATATATATATATATATATATATATATATATATATATATATATATATATATATATATATATATATATATATATATATATATATATATATATATATATATATATATATATATATATATATATATATATATATATATATATATATATATATATATATATATATATATATATATATATATATATATATATATATATATATATATATATATATATATATATATGATTAAGCAAGCTAACAAGTTTATTTGAAAAGTTGATTTATTATTAAATAAATTTTCAAAGGTTCCACCATGGATCTCTATCCATTTTCTGGCTCGTCTGCGAACAGCATTTATTGCTCTCCTAAGTTCTTTTCATTTTTCTTTTATGTGAGTTGCAGCATTCAGGATACGCCGAATTAGTGCACCTCGATTGCCACACCTCGTAAATGACTTAGTAATTTATTTCTTAATATGATGTGGGACCAAGTTTTACATTCATAATCCTCTGAATTTTTCTAGAATTAACAAATATCAGTCCAGGATGGTGCAAAATGAGATGCTATACCATTCCTCATGAAAAGTAGACGAAATTCTGGTACGGATGCTGATTATGGATAGCGATCTTAAACCCTATTCTTATATATTGAAAATAGGGGCTCTTTTATAAAGGTTTGGCGATTGCGGAGGCAAGGAAAGATATGAAACCTAATCTGCATGTTCATCAAATCATGACTGGACAACATGAGCTGAATGAATTGGAGCCATATTATCTTGATAAATGGCACTACTTTTAAGAAACTTTCTCTGCTGCATTGGCTGAAATTTGTTACTCAAAATTTGGCAGTTACATTATCGTGCATGGTGATAATTGAGCCTGCAGAATACCCTGATATGGCTGTCCAAGCCATGACAGAACCTCCTCTATGCTATCTTGTGACATAAGGTAGTCTAGATCATATTCTTGGGATGGTATTCTCTACACCTAAACTCTGGAGGTTGAGAATAGTGTGATAGTCGATTAATCTCTTTCTCTCTCTCTCTCCAAACCCCCACTTTCTGACATTTATATCGTTTACAAAAGATTTGACGATTGTGGTACTCCCATTAATATGAGCCTACTGAGTTCCCTAATCACTGTTCTTGACAGGATTTGCAAGACTAATATTCAGTTTAGGAGCAACTATAGCAGCTGTTGCTTTCTTATTTTTTGTCCCAATCCTCCGCAATGCTTGTCTGTTTGTCATCCAATTTCGACTTTTCTTACGTTCAACAATGATGTTTATCGTATGATGATTATCTAGAAGCACAATATGTGCTTTTATGTCTGGAAACCAACAATTTTCCCTTTTGAAATTTTGCAAAGTTAGACTACCTCACTTGTACCAGCAGAAAATGTAGAACACAGAGCAAATGACGCTTCCTACCGACATAATAAGTTACCTATCAAACGTGACACACAAGCGCCTGTAGTACCTCTTCTATTTCCTGGAGATGATATCTCTCATATTTACCTATTCTTTCTACTGTTTTCATATTTATATTAATTTATATTTATATTTAATACTATACTAATTTAGCATGAATAGACAAAGGTTCCTGCTATATAAATATAATAGAAAAAAATAGATAGATTTTAAAAATTTGAAAATTTTAGTTCTTATAATAAAGAATTTTATTTTTGCAGCATATCCGGTCGGATAGCCGGATACTAAAAAAAGGCCGGATAACCGGATATCAACCGGATGTCTGTCCCATCTTAATATATATATATATATATATATATATATATATATATATATATATATATATATATATATATATATATATATATATATATATATATATATATATATATATATATATGGCAGAGAAAGACTGTTTGAATATGTCCATAGGATAAATGAGAAAAGATTGGCCAAGTTCTTTGTGCTAGTAGTAGTAGTAGTAGTAGTAGTAGTAGTAGTAGTAGTAGTAGTAGTAGGAGGAGGAGGAGGAGGAGGAGGAGGAGGAGGAGCGAAAGGTAAATCAAAATTTGTAAGTTTTAATGGACAAAGGCTAAAATAGCTGTTAAGAACAAAAGGGGCATAACTATAAGCTTCGATGACTGAAATGTTGACATAGAACAAAGTTAGATGTAAAAAAATAATCCAATGAGAAAATCTTCTAAGAATAAAGATAACATAGGAAGTTTTATTTCTAAATATCTAAACGCTTAACGCGTTATCTTCAGATTATTATCTTTCTAATCTGATTCTTGCTACTAATAAAAATGAGGGTCTTTTATATTTCGGTTCCAAAAAATCAATAATAAACTGTTTGAAAATCAAATTACAGCTTAATAAAACAACGTAATACAACACAGTGAATATTTAGAATCATGCTGATTTTAAATGATTTTATTTTATATTTTATTACTTTTGTGTATATTTAGATTCATATTTGATATTATTTTATTTTCTATTAATTTTCACAACTGACATTTTTTTTTATTTTCTATTAATTTTAATTTTTTCGTTTTAATTCTAAAATCCCTATTTCGTATCTACAATGTTAATTCTGAACTTACTGTTACAATGTTTTAAGTCATAAGTACATTTGGTATTAAAATCAAAGCAGAAAACAACACCAGTGCTTGAAGGCGCTGGTTCGATCCCTCATGAGGATCCCAAGAAGAACTTCCTAGAAAAGTTCCCCCCCCCTCCCTCAAGAAATGTCCTAACCGCACAGCTCAAACTACTCAAACTACCGTCATCAATATCTATAGTGAAATTACATGAACTGTGTAATAGATGAATCTTATAACCCACAAAAAAATATATAAATTTTATAACCCACAAAAAATAGATTAATTTTATAGCCCACAGAAAAAGTACTTTATTTACAAGTTAACTACGCTGGATGTTTAGAGCTTTCAAAAACACTGTCCATATGTTGGTTTTTTTGTTTTTTTGTTTTTTTTTAGATCAATCGCAAGATTTCGTTTCTCAAAAGAAACATACAAAACGCTGACTCAATTATTTCAAACAGTTTTCGATTAACTTTTCTCGTCTTTTTAAAGTCAGTAAAGAGATTAGTAGTAATAACACCCGCTCTAAAATACCAAAAACTAGATAGTATTTATTTACATTAGTATAAAGATCGAAATGAAAATTAACAAACAAAGCTACTTTTAACTCAATACAAATCTAATCTTTTTATTTTCTAAAAACAAACTTTTATGAAAGTGAATTTGGACCTTGTGTTCAAATGTCTTTGTATTTTTCAATACTATTACATTAAGAGTGGGAGAAAGAAAGAAAGAAAGATATAAAAAGAAAGAATGATAAGAAAAAAATAAATAGAAATAGATAAAAGAGAAAGAAGAAAGAAATAGAAAGATAAAAGATAAAAGAGAAGAAAGAATGAAGAAAAAAAGATAAAAAAAAAGAAAGAAAAAGAGATTCACAAAAAGTATCTCGGGTCCAAATCTTTCTATCTAACATGGGGATCGAAAGAAAATGAACTTTCTCTCTTTCCTCCTCTCTTTCTACGGAACAATGGAGAGAAAAAAATAAAATCAAATTATCTTATATACAGAAAAAAAGATCAAAGCAATAATAATAATAATAATAATAATAATAATAATAATAATAATAATAATAATAATAATAATAATAATAATAATAATAATAAAAATATAATAATAATATAATTAATAATATAATATACTACTACTACTACTACTACTAATACTACATATATATAATAATAATAATAATAATAATAATAATAATAATAATAATAATAATAATAATAATAATAAAAATAACTTACCCTGTGATACGAGTTTGTTTCCTTCACAGCGAATCTTAAGCTCGAGTCGTCCTCTTCGTTCGGTGTGGTCGCAGCCACAGAGGTTCGGTACACTCTCTGTGCAACGCTTGTGAACGTTCATGTTGCATGCTGCAAATATTTACAAACAAAATATAAAAATCTTTTCTTCATATATATATATATATATATATATATATATATATATATATATATATATATATATATATATATATATATATATATATATATATATATTATATATATATATATATATATATATATATATATATATAACGTTTCTCAAAGAAGAGGTACCTCTCTCATCCTTTTTAGTATCGTCATATGATTCTTCTTTCCAAAGTTTTCGCGTTTACCCTCCTCAATGGTGATCTTCGCTTCTCTATGATTCTTGGTCCTCCGATATTCGGCATTTCCGTTATTTATATATTGCAGTAGCTAGACATACCGAAGGATTCTGATACAGTCTAACAGAAAGCTTTCGTTTCTAAACTTCCCTCTTTCGGTATCAATCATTCTTTGAGCGGCCTTCATTCTGATTTCCTTTCCGGTCTTTCTATAGGAGTTATTAAGACGGTGTTGTTCTTTTAAAAATATTGATAGTGGTGTTCCTTAGGGTTCAGTCTTATCACCAATTCTTTTTCTACTTTATTAATGACCTCTATAATTTCATGCCTTATGCATTTTATGCCGACGATTTTACCCTTCATTCCTCCTTTCATTTTAAATGACGCTCCAGCCAAAAACACATTACTCTTGCTTTGAAGGTGGCCTTGGGGAAACTAACCTAACATAAAACATGGTTGTTTTCAATGCCACAACAACTCAATCCCATTATCTTTCTACCTGCCACACAATTAAAACATCATCAAATCAAAGCTTAGTCCCTTAATATTTATAGTCTTTCTTTTCTCGTCATCTTAACTGGAAGAACGACATCGTTTCTCTTTCTAAATAAACTTCTAAGAGAAGCTTCTCAGGCGTCTTCAAAATTTCGTATGGGGTATACCTCACACATTTGGGGTGGTTTCACTCACGCAGAAAAGGTGTAGTCTAGGGCTGTCAAAAGCAGTGTATCGGGATATGTCCGCCTTTAATTTAACTCTACTAGAGATTTTTACGCCAACTATGATTGAATTCTGTACACCTCTTACTTTTACCCATAAGGAGAGAATATATATATATATATATATATATATATATATATATATATATATATATATATATATATATATATATATATATATATATATATATATATATATATATATATATATATATATATATATATATATAAATGAACAATATAAATGGGCTTTTTATCCATTAATTATAAGTTTATGCAATAAAACCCCCCAAAAAACATGATAAACACTTTAGGAACTTAGGACCATATTATCGAATAATAATAATAATAATAATAATAATAATAATAATAATAATAATAATAATAATAATAATAATATATAATAATAATAATAATATATATATATATAATAATAATAATAAAATATTTAATAATTTATAAAAAAAAATAAAAAAAATAATAAAGAAATAATAAAATATAATAATATAATTAATAATAATAATAATAATAATAATAATAATAATTTTTTTCATTTGAAAATGGGTGAGAAAATTATATTAAAAATGAGCCTGAAATAAGGATTTAATTTGGATCCTTTTCTCATACGATATATATATATATATATATATATATATATATATATATATATATATATATATATATATATATATATATATATATATTATATATATATATATATATATTTATATTATTAAGTTTTTCTAACCCAGACGATTGTACCGAAATTTACCTTATATGTAGAATATGACCGCCCCCCCCCCCCAAAAAACGAACAAAATATTTAAAAAACTGAAAAACGAAAGGGAATTAAGTTATCGAGTTTTAAAAATCGAAAAAAGTAGCGAAAGATCCTGAAATGTAGCCATTGTGGGGTGAGTACATTTTATAAATCTAATATATGGTTCATGTCTTTTCCCTTCATTTTATTACTAACAAACTAGTTCGACTTAACCTAACCTTGACTTGAAGGGTAAATGTAGACATAACGGCCAGGAAATATATATATTAAAATAAGTTTATTGTAAAAAAAAATTTACAAAATAAAAATAAAAGTTGGCTATAAAAAAATTGCCACGTGTTTCAAAATAAACAAAATACCTCCAAAAAAAATAGCGCAAACAAAAACTTGGATATAAAAAAAATTGATTGTTGTAGATATAATTAAAAGTAACCATATATATATATATATATATATATATATATATATATATATATATATATATATATATATATATATATATATATATATATATATATATATATATATATATATATAATATATATATATATATATATATAACAAACGTTTGCATACTCATACAAAAAACCGTATCAGCATATAAATATACAAACCACACACATGCATGCATACATATACATACATACACCAATATGCACATAGATGTTAAAGCAACACGCACACATATATATATATATATATATATATATATATATATATATATATATATATATATATATATATATATATATATATATATATATATATATATATATATATATATAATATATATATATGCGTGTGAGTGTGTATATTGTGGACTTTTTGAATGTATGAGTATGTTGCCTATATATGTATGTAAACAAATGAATATGTTTATGTATATATCTATTTTTATGTATGTATGTACGTATGTATGCATGTATGTATACACGTCTGTATGTCAATGTATGTGTATAGTTGCTTGTATTCGTAAATCTATGTGTGTGTATGATTGCATGTATGACTGGTTTGGTTTTTAAGGGCTTTTGGTGTGTGTGTGTGTGTGTGTGTGTGTGTGTGTGTGTGTGTGTGTGTGTGTGTGTGTGTGTGTGTGTGTGTGTGTGTGTTGTGCACGTCACTACGGAAATGGTTTTCCCAACCAACAAATATTTTTATTTTTATTTTCTCTTGTTCTCCTCTTGATGGTGTAGTTCATTCGTGTGTTCTTGTGTTGTTGGTGTAACATCATTTAAAGTAAATTGCCTTGCGTCATGTTATGTTTACTGTGTAATATTTATTAATTATGCTGTTAATTTATTGTTGTTATATTTATACAGAACTGATGATGTTCCAAGGGTAGATCGAAACGTCTTGAATTGTAAATTAAATTAAATGTTTCAACTTGTTCTGGCTTTGTTTCATTCTATATATATATATATATATATATATATATATATATATATATATATATATATATATATATATATATATATATATATATATATATATATATATATATATATATATATATATATACGAGAATAATTGTTTATATAAAATTAAGTATTTTTTTTATATATGCTAATATGTACGTAATTTTCTTTACTGATAACAATTAAAAATAAAAATAAAAGTTCAAAGAACTGATTAATAATTGTCACACTTATTTTTAAATATTATTTTTATATAATTAACCCTTGGCACGATTTCCACTAATTATAAAAACTTTAATTCACACGTTTTAGTTGAATATATTTTATATGTTACGTCAATGTTGTAAGACACCTACGTTGTATCTCGCTTTGTTAGGAAGCAAAGTTTGCTTCTCAAATGTGGTATTTATATCCCGTAGATTTGTATATTGATTAAACAATTTACTCGTACTTAGAGAAAAATAAAAATATATCGAAAAGAAAAAGAAAAAGAAAACAATCCCACCGAAAAAGAAAGAAGAATATTAGAAAAAAATTTTCAATTACTTTATTATCAGAATGAATTGAAACTACTTTCTTATAAGTAATGTCTTTTTCTTTTCTTATTAGCAAATAAAATAATGAAGCTACTTATAAAAATTGTCTTTTTTCTTTCCCATTAGAAAATAAATTAAAACTTAGTGAAGCTACTTATAAAAATTTGTCTTTTCTTTTCCGTTAAAAACTAAATTAGTGAAGCTAATTATAAAAATTTGTCTTTTCCGTTAGAAAATAAATT
>SEYY01019139.1:102500-110000 GCA_009176605.1 Armadillidium nasatum | reverse complement strand
AACCACAAAAACTTATAATACAATTTTACAAGATTATTTAAATACATTTGACTGCTACATAGTTATTGGATAATTTGCTATTAAACCTTCTACCGTGGCTCAAACGGTAGAGTGATTGACTCACGTGCTTGAGGGCGCCGGTTCGATACCACTTTGGGACTCTAGGTATTTACTACCTAGAAAAGCTCCTCTCCTCGAATAGGGCAATGCCCGTGAGATGTGAACTTTTTTATTTAAAAAAAAAAAAAAAAAAAAAAAAAAAATTACAATTTTAATGTTATATTAAATATTTGTTTAATGGATATACTTAAAGATATTGAACAAGTTTCTCTGCTTCTTACTTATTCGAATACTCATAAAGATTTGCATTCAGTATGCATGAGATTTTTCTAAAGGGGGAATAGATATTTGAACTTTTCAACAAATTTATATTTTTAATTTACTCATAATTAAACTATCTTGAAAATATTTGCTTCTTCTAACCTGATCTCCTCATTCTTTCTCATCATTATTGTTTCTGCAAAGTATGCTAAACTAGGGGTCATTCTTTTCTTCTCTGAGATTGATGTTTCTCTTCTTTTTGGTTTTAAGTAAATTTTTGCCTATACTTGAGGCAAGATAAAATCTTTTAATCAAGTCGAGCCTTAAAAAAACAAAAACAAATTTTCAACAAGTTATTTTTGATTTCTTTGTAATTTTAAATCATTTAACCCTTTTGAGAGTCCACAGAAGTTATTATAAACAAACATCATTCATCATTTCATTTCCAATCCTATTAATTATCAATGGCATTTCCCTAGAGACTATAATCTGTTTATTAATGATCTCCTTTGCCTTTCAAATCTTCATCTCTTGGCATTTAACTCCATCTCGAATTTTTATTTCCAATTTCAAAAAAAAAAAAAAAAAAAAAAAAAAAAAATTTAATCATCCCCAAGGAATGAAATGAATTGACAGAGTCGTCGTCATGATGTAAACGTCCTCCGGTATTTTCTCTTAATTAATACAAGTCAAGATAATCTGATATTTTAAATATCTCGAAAAGCACTCACCTAAGTCTTTCTATATATATATATATATATATATATATATATATATATATATATATATATATATATATATATATATATATATATATATATATATATATATATATATATATATATATATATATATATATATATATATATATATATATATATATATATATATATATATATATATATCGCGGTATTATGTACTGGCAAAATTGACCAAGTCAAAAACCAAATATGTATTAAATTACAATTTAAAGTTTGAAGTTGTACAAAAAATCTAATAATATTTCCTTCATATTGTAACGTTTTTTCTTTCTTGGTTATTTTATTTAAATCTTGATTTTTCGTACTACTTATGAACTTTAAATTGTAATTTAACACAAACTTGGAAAATTGACTTGGACAATTTTGCCCACAGCCACGATATATATATATATATATATATATATATATATATATATATATATATATATATATATATATATATATATATATATATATATATATATATATATATATATATATATATATATATATATATATATATATATATATATATAGACAAAATTAATGCATCATCTGCATTTATGGTAGAGAGACACCAAAACGTGGATGCATTGCGTGTGGCGTTCTCTTATCACGTGTTGTAGAAAATTATTTACTAAACGAAGTTATCTTGTATGCGTTAGGAAAATTTGGAAGGAACAGAAAGAAAAAGAAAGAAAACCATGAGCATAGAAAATTAAAGGTGTGGTGTAACATTAACAGACTGCAAAAAATAACGAAACAGAGAGCAACAAAAACCTCTAAGTAATAGTGGACAGTGCCTCGCTTTCAGTACTTCCTCCAACCGTTCCAGCATTGACAAAACGATCCTGATGTTGACTCACTAGTCCGTCAACGCATCGACCAGCTTCCCGGGTATCGACGAATCATATACTGGGCTTTGACAACCTTCTCAACATCCCAAACATGTTCTATGGTATTAAAGTCTAGACTTTTCGCAGGTACGAGCAGGAGGTGAATTCCCATCTCTTCGAAGTACAGGGTGATGACATTTGGATAATGTAGTCTGGCATTGTCGAAGAATAAGAAAAATATGTCGCAAATGAAAGGCTTACAGGATGTCTTCCACATACCTTTCTGACATTAAATTCCTCGCTGTTAAGTATATGCAACTTCGTGCGAACTCCCAAATTCATGCCACCCCACACCATCACAGTTCCATTTCTGAAACGGAATCATCGAAAAATGTTGCAAGGAGCAAAGCCATCTTCTGGAGTCCGTCTGGTACCCGTAGTACGAACTGATATTCATCAGAGAAAAGAACATTACTTCCTTACGTCACTAGACAATTTTCACTGACTTGTGCAAACTGCAGTTGAGCAAACAATAGTTGGCGGTCAATAGCATTCATTCCAAACTCATGAGTTGTTCTTCGAAATATAATGGTCGGAAATGAGCACATGTTTGATTCTTTGGAACAATTTTCGTAGTTGAATGCTCATTTGAAACGGATCTCACTGAACGAACAGATGGAGAATTCCGTCATCCCTCACCAAAGGAGCCCTTTGGTGAAAATCTTCCTAAACCTGTGAAAGATCCAATACACTGTCGATCGGTTAACTCCCAATCGCTAAACCATATTGTGATCTCCCTGATGGCAAGTTCATCATCTCTTGCGTTGTGTCTGTTCATTCTTCCGAAAATCTAGTCCGAAAGAAGACACTGCCACTGCAATATGCATTCAATCGCGCGATTAGGAAATCTTTGGAGCTCGATGTGCATTCGGACAGAGATGGTCTCTACTGCAATTTCATGGTATGTAGATTCAGCATGGTGTGTAGTGTATAATGGTTACAAAGTTTGTTAATTGTTTTATTGTTTAAACCTGATCTTGATGCTTGATGACACAATTGGACATCTAAATTTCATAAGATGCGTTAATTTTGCCCGGAGTATATATATATATATATATATATATATATATATATATATATATATATATATATATATATATATATATATATATATATATATATATATATATATATATATATATATATATATATATATATATTAAGTGCACAATTAAAGAACACTATTGCCTCGTATTCTAAAAATATAAAAAGATTTTATAACCACTAAAACAGAAAAAAATTTAAAAGGAGAAATTTACGTTTTGCACTCCATCATAAGTAGAAACAAACTCCTTCTTTAAAAAATTTTGTTTTAGTGGTTTATATATATATATATATATATATATATATATATATATATATATATATATATATATATATATATATATATATATATATATATATATATATATATATATATATATATATATATATATATATAATTAATATAATATTATATTTTCAAAAAAATTTTTTTAAAATTTTTTTTTTTTTTTTAAAAAAATAAATAAATAATAGTAATAATAATAATAATAATAATAATAAAAATCAAATTAAAAATAGATAAAGTTAAAGGAAACAGAAATGTTCTTCCTTCAAAGTATATTTATAAAACATAAACAAAAGTTTCAGGAAACCATTTAAACAACGATGGATTTTGTCAAAAAAAAATCTAAAACAACCAGTAGCAATTTCTACAATATTAACTTGTATTAACTGTATTAAAGAGCTAATCTCTCTCTCTCTCTCTCTCTCTCTCTCTCTCTCTCTCTCTCTCTCTCTCTCTCTCTCTCTCTCTCTCTCTCTCTCTCTCTCTCTCTCTCTCTCTCTCTCTCTCTCTCTCTCTCTCTCTCTCTCTCTCTCTCTCTCTCTCTCTCTCTCTCTCTCTCTCTCTCTCTCTCTCTCTCTCTCTCTCTCTCTCTCTCTCCGTTTAAAGTGAATAGATGAAGTGGAACAATGTTATGTGGTTTCTCCAATCAAGTTTGCCTCAACCAACAAACAAACACAAGAGACACCAAACTCTTTTTCATATTTCCCATACTACTGTTACTACTAAATAATAATAATAATAATAATTATTATTTTTCTAATTATTATTATTATTATTCGGAAACGGAAAAACTGAACTTGGTAATAAAAATAATATTATATTATATAATTATATATATATATATATATATATATATATATATATATATATATATATATATATATATATATATATATATATATATATATATATATATATATATATATATATTTTATTTATGCAATTAATTACATAGTGTTAATATGTATTTCATTCTTTATCAATGAAAGTAAATTAAGGATAAAATGGCTGACTAAAATGCTTTAATAAAAAAAAAACGTGAAAAAGAATAATAAAAAACAACTTCCTCTTCCCACGTTCGATGCGTGAACTTGTTCAAAACGTGTATGAAAGGAGGAACACATAAGCTGATGCTCCACGTAGGTAACCTACACACATGACGATTCTCCTCGAAGCTAATCTTGGAGGGAAGAAGTCTCGGCAAGATTTTTTTTTCTTTTATTATTAAAAATATATTACAAAGTTATTGGTCGAAATTTCATTTTCAGCTTTAAAGTGAAGATAAAGAAATAAAATTCCTGTTTTTCGAAAAAAAAAAAAAAAAAAAAAAAAAAAAAAAAAAAAAAAAAAAAAAAAAAAAAAAAACGAAAGGTTTTCAGGTAACTAAAATAACTCTTTAATTCAGATCTCTCTCTCTCTCTCCTCTCTCTCTCTCTCTCTCTCTTTTTATTTAATTCGAAAATATGATTCGAAAATTACCCTCAATAGAGAAGAGAAAATTAAACCCTTTAAAACAAACGTCTTATTCTTCGTTCTTTTAGGGGTGGGGGGATTTTCTTTCCCCTTAAAAACCTATTAAAATGCGATGCTTTTCATTTATTTTGAGAAGAACAAAAGACGATGAAGATTTAAAACTTCAAAATCGATTTTGACTTTTTCTTCTTTCTGAGAAAAGGCCGAGTTTGATCAGCTCAAAAGAAAGGTCGCACAAAGAAATTTAAGAAGGAAATAAGAGAGGCAAAGATAAACACAATGAAGAAAGAGAGAGAAGAAATATAAAGAAAGAGAATAAGTATAAAGAAAGAGAAGAAATATAAAGAAAGAAAAAAAAAAGGTTTAAAAACATGATGAAAACTAAATCTCGTTACAGTTTATTTTCGCTTCTTTGAATTTTGTAATTAAAAACTAGAAACTAAATTAGGAAAAATTTTGAAAATTACTTTCCTCAATATTATTTACAATACTTCTACATATAGCGATGTAAATAATCATATATATATATATATATATATATATATATATATATATATATATATATATATATATATATATATATATATATATATATATATATATATATATATATATATATATATATATATATATATATATATATATATATATATATATATATAATTTACAAAAAAAGATACTGGATATACTTTGAAAAAATTATGCAGAAGAAACATTTCTCATTATAGCTTTCTTTAAAAAAAAAAAAAAAAATATTAAAATTAAAAAAACAATTTTATTTTAAAGTAAATTATTGCTAAAATCGAAAAACTGCATACGCCTACAATATATAATTCCATAAAATAAAAAGCATGGTATGTTGTACTAGGAAAAAATGAGAAGAGACGCTACTCACCATTTAAAAGGTTTCATTTATTAGATTTGTAAAGACAAAGTCATAACAAATTTAATCAGCAAGCAAGGGATTCAAAAGATGAAATAATATTTTTATCTGAATATTAAGGTAAAAACGCTACAATAATTTTAAAATGCTTTCTCTCTCTCGAGGCTATTCTCAAATTCTATAACTTACATCGACATTTCATGCCTTGCTTGAAAATACCATGCATCATTGAGCCACAATGGTCGCAGAAAGGAGGAGTGCTGTAGGAAGTTTCCACCCATGAATGTGATAAGTTATCCACTTGCTTTTGTTACAAAAAATTGTGAACCAAGATTGAAAGGTACATGCAAGGAATAAAATAAAAAGAAAATGAAAAATTAGCATATATTAACCCTTTGAAGGCGAAATAAAAATTCACAAGACTCTGAAGGAAAAGTTTGTGAAAAGCACAAGGAATTACCACTTATCTGACTCAAATTAACAATTCTTAATTTTCAATCTTTAATAATAGTTATAATAAAATATTACAAATTTTCGGCCAGAGTTTACTTTAGCAGTCATACATATCTCAAAAACTACTAAACGTACCGTACATTAAAAAGGATTATATTTTTGAAATCCTTGGCGAATTTTGAGAAAGAAAAATTGGGAAATAAAAAAAAATCATAATAATTTTAATAAGTACGAAAATTATAGTTTTTTTTAACAAATTTTACAGAATCGTACGTCTGCCACTGTATCTTTTTCGGATATAAATGTCGCGAATTTGGAGTAAGGTAAATTTCGAGAATGAATAACAAAATTGTAAAAGATGTTAAATAAATATATATATATGGTGTAATAAAGCAGTAGGCTACGATCCAGCAATCGGTTAGGCCTGTATCACACGGCAAACGTCGGTAGTTCAGGTTATGATAAGTCGAATTAAGTTCGATTGAAAACTAAATAATAATAATAATAATAATAATAATAATAATAATAATAATAATAATAATAATAAATAATAAAAAAAAAAAAAAAAAGCAATTTTTTTTTTTTTCAACTTATTTTCAGATCTTTTTGCACTTTTTTTACTTAAAATTCGCCAAGGATTCCAAAAATGTGATCCTTTTTAACGTACATTTAGTAGTTTTTGAGATATATATGACTGCTAAAGTAAACTGACCCAAATTTTCATAATCATATAGGATTAGAAAAAATGTTCGACATAAAAAAAAATTAAAAATTAAAATTCTTACAGAATTTAATAAAAAACACTACCGAAAACATAACTCGATATTATCGAAGATATTGAATAAGTATCGGAGACTCCTATTATATAAAGCGGTGCAAGACACAAAATGAACTTGTCACTTATAAAAATTTAAAACCGATTTATTCTATACTGAATACATACTTTAAATTATTCCACTTCAGAGTTTCACTCTTCTTAACTAAAAATGACTAATATCCTTAAAGTCAAGTAATAATAATAATAATAATAATAATAATAATAATAATAATAATAATAATAATAATAATAATAATAATAATAATAATAAATAATAAAAAATAATTGTTATAATAATAATAAATAATAATAATAATAATAATAATAATAATAATAATAATAATAATAATAATAATAATAATAATAATAATAATTTATGGTCTTAACTGTATAGGTTTGTATAGTAGTTAAGACTGGTTAACCATTTAATTAATAAACATAAAAACATATTACAGAAGGAAACGCTTGCTCCTATTCGAATTTACTCTTCGTTGAATTTTGAAAGAAAAAAAATGGTAAAGGAAATTTGAGTAAAAGTATACGGGAAAAACGGCAATGATATTTGAGTAAAAGTATACGGGAAAAAA
>SEYY01019139.1:82500-90000 GCA_009176605.1 Armadillidium nasatum | reverse complement strand
AGCAATTATTATTATTATTATTATTATTATTATTATTATTATTATTATTATTATTATTATTATTATTATTATTATTATTATTATTACACCGAAGTTTTAATTATCATTGCACTTTAACTTACTTAAGCGGTGATAGAACAATTTTCTAACATTCAATACTGAAAAAATTAATAATTAATGTGACGTTAAATTTTTGAATTTAAGATTTTACAATTTTATTTACAGACGTGAGGGGGGGGGGATTAAAAACTGAAGAACGATGAGAGAAAATTACTGTCTTAAGCTAATTCTTAAAAAAAGGGGATTTAGTTTATTTTTCAAACATTGTTTGAAAAAATATTCTCTAAAAGCAAGGCTTCCTCAAACACAAATTGCATCTCAAAAGTAAGAAAATTTTTTTTTGTCCAAATTTGATGTATTATAAACAAAGAATTTTCAAATTTATCCGGAAAGGTAGTTAAACTTTATCTTTCCTTTACAACTATATATATATATATATATATATATATATATATATATATATATATATATATATATATATATATATATATATATATATATATATATATAATATATATATATATATGTGTGTGCGTAACTGAATTTTCGTCAAACACTTCAACCAAGACAAAGTATAACAGAGATTGAATGTAAAAGAAGATAAGAGAATAAAGATGTCTTCTATTATGCCAAAAATTGAAGAGGTTAACAAAAAATGTAAAACAATATCACTTTTCAACCCAAATTTGATTTTGATAACTGTTTTTATAAATACAATGCTAACATATAATTATTACAATGGTTAATTATTCCTATTTTTAAATAAATTAAACGCTTTTAATTTAAAAAATTCTCAATTTTTTCCTTCAATACAATTTTTATGTCAATAAGTAAGTTATAATGTTTTCTCTTATTTTTAAGTGAATTAATTAAGAAAAAAAAATATTTAAAATAATTCTTCGTTCTGATTTCTAATATACGACAATTTCCCCATCGGTATCATAGAATCAATAATTCCTCTCCAGCTCCCACTTAAAAAAAAAAAAAACTTTTTGAGGTTCTCAATAATATTTAAAATGATACATGAACCCTCTCGGAAAAATGCTAAATCGCAGCTCCAAATCAACCTATAATAATAATAATAATAATAATAATAATAATAATAATAATAATAATAATAATAATAATAATAATAAGCAGGCAAATAAATAACTTTTTTCTTGTTCTGTTCAAATGTAACATGTATTTTTTCATTAAACAAAATATATATATATATATATATATATATATATATATATATATATATATATATATATATATATATATATATATAATATATATATATATATTATGAAAAAAGAGAATATTCTTTTCTGAGATAATTTATCTATGATATAATTAAATTGGCAAAGAAAAACTTATAAAACTTTAATTGGCAATCAATAGAAAATGAGTATTTCTTCTAAAGCAAATACTTAACGTTATTATATATAATATATATATATATATTATATATATATATATATATATATATATATATATATATATATATATATATATATATATATATATATATATATATATATATATATTATATATATATATATATATATATATATAATATATAATATAAAAAAAAAAAAAAAAAAAAAAAAAAAAAATATATATATATTATATATATATATATATATTATATATATATATATATTATATATATATATATATATATATATATTGATATATATTATATATATATATATATACTCCTATATATACTATATATATATATACGAAAAGGAGAGCTAGATTATCTCTCATTTGATGGAGCTTCAAATTTAAAAGTAAAAAAGGATAAAGTATTTTAGGGTGTAAACGATCTCCTGCAGGGGTAGAGGATGGGGTGATGATCGGAGGGGGGGGGTTCATTCAATAAGAATATCAATGAAGGAGAAAAGCTTCTCCTTACCGTAAGTTTCAAAGGAATGAGTCCTTAGAGATGCTTTATTTCGAATAGGGAAGTGATTTTTTTTTTAAAGTAATACTATTGACTTCTAAACGTATTCTTAAATAGTTTAACTTACAATATCAGAAAAGGAATTTCAAATACAGATAATAACAATTATATATTATATGTTAAAATGAACACGATTTTACATCAATGTGAAGTAATGAAAAAGACATAAATAGGAAAAGTTCCTTACTAATAAAAAGTACTTTTGGTAAAATAAAATTTATTCGTTCGAAAAAAAAAAAAAAAAAAAAAAAAAAAAAAAAAAAAAAAAAAAAAAGAAAAACAAGAACTCGGAAGTTGTTTATAAAAGCTTAAGAAAGTGTATGAAAATGTCAAAAGATCTGAAAGGTAAAGTACTACCTACTGACAACTTCAGATTCAATGAAATAAAAGGTCTGTTTTTTCGAAGTGGTAAGTCTAACAATATAAAAATTCTAAATATTTTAAAATTCAACATTAAGAAAAGAAAAAAAGATAGAAAAAACAAAGAAAAAAAGGAAAAAAAAGAAAAAAAGAAAAAAAGGAAGAAAGGAAGTAAGACAGACATACAGAGACAAAGATAGATAGATAGATAGATAGATAGAGAAAGCTAAAATAAACAAATAGCTGCTCAATTTTGTTAAGAAAAGCAATAAAAATAAACTTGAAATTTCTGTTTGACTATTATAACAATTATCAAATTTTAAACTCATCATTTTTATTTATCATACTTTAACAACCAACAAAGTTCCTCTTGGCGTTTTCCAATACATTATCTTCTTCAGTTGAAGTTATATATTATAATATACTAATATATAATATATATATATATATATATATATTATATATATATATATATATATATATATATATATATATATATAATGTGTTAAAGTTTATGGAATGATAAAGTGTAAATACGATCTGAGAATAATTACTACATTCAAATTAAGAAGAAATTTTTAATCTATTTTTCTAACGATTATTTCCATTTCTACGAATTTATTTTTAGAAAATATGTATTTTTGAAACTAACGAATAGTGATTAAAATAATACTGGAAAATTTAAAATTACATCTATTAGAATACAAAGCACTTTATTCATTATTTTTCTTTCTTTTTAACTATTCGACGTAAAGAAAATAAATAAATAAATAAATAAAAAGTAGAAGAATTATAAAATTTTGGAATTTGGGGTTAAATATTTGATGTTTGAAGATATTTTATTTTTAATACAATTCGCACTGCGCGTGCATTCCCTATTAGAAGAGGGGAACTTAATAAGTTTCTTCCTAGGGTTTGGTTTCAGAAAAGGGTGTTCAACTTCAAACTCGCTTATCTGTGAGACTGAAAAACTTTATAAAAATATATAAAATAAAGACAAATCTACCAGTCTGTTACTTGATTTCACCAAAGCGTATGACAACAGATATGATATCCTGTTAACCAAATTAAATAGAATGGGTTTCAATGGCTCAAAGTTAGAGAGGTTTAAAATTTACCTCAAAGGAAGAAAACAATATGTAAATTTGGGAGATATGTTATCTAACACACAACAAATAAAAACTGGTGTTCCACAGGGGTTCATACTAGCACCACTGTTATTTTCAATATATACAAACGACTTAATAAAGTCACACAACTCCTTCTCTGTCTAGTTTGCAGATGATATATATGTTGATCAAAGAAAAACCAGAAACTCTCTCAAAAAAACTTTAAAGCACTTTAGCAAACAAACTGTCAATTAAACATACAAAAAAACTCTTACAAAATAATAAGCAACAAAAACGTAGGAAATAATTTTAAAATTAAACTAAACAATATTGAACTAACCAGTACAAGTAGAGCAAAAAACCTGGGAGTCATAATAGATGAAAAACTAACATTTAAATGAACACAAACACATTAGTAAATAAACTCTCAAAGTATATGTACATCTAGGGACCGACCGGGGCTGGAATTTTGCAAGGGACGGGATTTCCCAAATTTGGATAATAAAAGTTTGAAAAAACTACAAAATTTTTTGATTTTTTTAAAAAAAAACTACAAAAATTTTTGATTTTTTTCTGATTCACAATAGTTATTCAACAGGTTTACTTAGGTAAGACCCAAAGTTAAAATTTGAAAAAATCTTAGATATAAAATTATCAATATAACCTGTATTTATACATATTATTGTTGTTTCAAATTTGTATCATTTAGCTACATTATTTCAAAATTATTATTTTGTTTATACTTTCAGTCACTATGGCTAAAACAGCTTCAGCAGCATGGGAGTACTGTACAAAGTTTCAGGATAGGCTCAAAATAGCTAAATGTAACACCTGCAGTCAGAAAATTAGATGAGGACCTCCGGTATCCCAAGTAAAAAAATTTTAAAATATCTTTATGGGGGCATCTAAAATCAAAACACAAAGATGAAGAACTTTCACTAGCAGAAGAGGAGAAGTCAAAAGAACCATAAAAGGAAAAGAAAATATTAAAAAAGCAAAAAGAAAATATTGTAATATAATATATATAAAAGAGTGTAATATATATATATATATATATATATATATAATATATATATATATTAGTATTATTATATATATATATATATATATATATATATATATTTATATTTTTTTTTTTTTTTTTTTTTTTCTTTTTTATGTCTCCTCCGGTGGGCAAAGCCCAAGGCCTACCAATATTCACCGGAGTTGGAAGCAATCGGATTCGGGGTCGCTAATGGCCGACGTGACCCCATACACGGCGTTTAAAAGTGTGCAAGTCAAAGGAAGTTGGGAAAACAGATAAAGGGAGTGTGTTCCAGACTTTACCAGTAGTACATGTAAGATTGAGCATAGCGGTTAAGTCTGGGTCGGAGAGTTTGGACAGAGAAAGGATGAGACTGTGTGAAAGACGTATCGCACGACCCTTCTCAGTGGAGGAGGTATGCGGACGTGAGAGGTCAGAAGAGCAATGTCCGTTTAATATAATATATATATATATATATATATATATATATATATATATATATTATATATATATATATATTATATATATATATATATATATATTATATCGTAGATATCGACAAAATTTATAAATGATTAATCGATGTTGGAAATTTTTATTAATCGATATGTCAGCAACATTAATTACTCCATGTATTTGTGTCGACATTTTTATTCTATTACAGATATTTTTAACTAACTAGCAAAGCTTTTATTTAAGTTACTAACATTTCTATCTCTCAAAGATGGGGGTGAGGAAGGAGGGGGAGGGGGATTTGCTTCCCATTAGTCCTACATCTGGTTAGGTTAGGTTAGGTTAGGTTAGGTTAGGAGTGCTTTTCTATTAACTACGATATTTTTGCTAAAAAAATTTCTAACAAAACATCTGAAGTATATATATATATATATATATATATATATATATATATATATATATATATATATATATATATATATATATATATATATATATATATATATATATATATATATATATATATATATATATATATAATATATATATATATTATATAAGAAGAAAAAGAAATCGTTCGCGTAAAATCCGTATATTTTTTTAAGCTGTTCTCGAAAATACAGAATAATTATTGCTAATTTTTGGTAATAAAAATTATTCTAAAATTATTCCAAGAGGTGTGAATTGCAATTAATGACACTGCAAAGAATTATATATATATATATATATATATATATATATATATATATATATATATATATATATATATATATATATATATATATATTATATATATATATATAGAGAGAGAGAGAGAGAGAGAGAGAGAGAGAGAGAGGCATTGGTAATTGTAATAATTGTGAAATATTTTTTTTTTTAAATTTGTCTAGCTGAAAAAAAAGATGCATTAATTGAATTTTGAGATATTGGTAGTGAATGCATTGCTGTGAAGATTGGTAGGAATGAATTCTTTGTTTTTAAGTAAACGGTGGGTTAAAAGAAAGGTGTATTATCTCCACTGATTATATATTAATATTGTTTTTGTAATGGGTTATGTAAAAATGTGCGAGCAATAAGGGAGCCAATAAAGTTAAAGCATACTTGTTCTTTCAAGCGCGGGTAACAATGACATCTTCATAGCAGAGACCGAAGATGAATTAAGGAAATGTGAAACCGAAGAAGTAAAAGAGAGAAAAAAATAAAGAAAAGACAGAAAAAGATAATGAAAATGATGAAAAGTATCTGAGCTTATTAACACATTGTGACCACTGTAAATTTAACAATATTAAAAGGAACTGTTTCGTTATGACTTGTGGCTTCAATAAATAAGAGAAACTACAGAGATGAAGATTTGAAATAGGAAAATACAAAAATGTCAATAACAGCTAATTACGGAATCCGCTTTTTAATGTGAAAGAAGTATGATAGAGGCAACGTGGAAGTGAGGAAGATGACGAACTTGTAGATAAACTTTTTTTTATTTTTATTTATTTATTCACCAATGTGAACTTGAAGAAGTATTTATTAGAGCTGAAACGTTTGTTTGTAACTTTGTACCGTACAAATCCTTCGGCTCTACAGAATTGTACATAACAAAGAATTTATTTACAGATATTCTTAGACTTTAAAGTAACAATTAGGAAACTAAAAAGTTCAAAATACATTATGAAATTACGAAATAAGAAAAAGAAAAATAAGAACACTAGCTCTATTTTTAACCTGAAAATGGTTGTATGAATATTGATCTTTTATAAAATAATGAAATCGTAATTGGTAATTAAAACAAATAAATGAGATGATAATTTGGCAACAGCGATTTGCCTCCTTTCATTAATTTATTACTTTGCTATAAAAATTCCTCTATGATTTGATTTAGAGAACTGCAGAGCAAGTAAATATTTTATCGAAATTGACTCCGAATTCATTATTTTAAAATTACATAGCTCCAACTTTTTCTCCGAAGCTATTATTAATTGCATCATAAAAAAAAAAATTAAAAAAATGAAAATTCGATTCAACTCAAAACAATTTTTTTCCTCTGGCTTCGGTTCTGACTCCTCGGTCGTGATTTACAGGTTAAAAAGAAAACAATGAAAAAAGATGAAAGTAGTTTCATCCCATAGCATGGCGAAATTAACAAAGAACGAAAGTATTTTGACAAAGTCATTGGTAAAACTCTTAAGAGAAATTTCCCTCCCTTGACTGTCAGTCAAGTGTGAACATAGAAAAATACTTAAGAAAGCTTATGGCCTTTCGAATTATACTGCCTTATGGGAAAGGGTCAGGTCATAAAATCGAAAGAATTTGTGTGGATATTTGTAAGTTTAAGAATATTCTAAAATCTATTTAAAAATGAACTAGAATCTCTAAAACGTTTCTCAAATTAAAATAAGTAAAAAAATATATAATAAATTATATAAAGTAGTACTGTGTTACCCTCCTGCACAAACTTAACAAAAATAATAAAAACTTATCAGCTACTAGTTCAGATGTTTATCTGTCTTGATTGCAACTTGTTTAAATCAACAAATATTTAGAAT
>SEYY01019139.1:72500-77500 GCA_009176605.1 Armadillidium nasatum | reverse complement strand
CAAAATCGATGTCAGGAAGTTGCCTGAGCTTTCTGTATAACTACGACCTTCTCACAATCTTTCCTAACCATTTTTTTTGAGGTTCAATCTGGCTGAAATATTTCTCGAATCTGGGGGGAAAATGGTCCGTGCGGGTCCGTGAACCTTCAAGAGGTCAGGAAGGTCCCTGAGATTTCAACTTCCTGCGCAATTGCAGAAGACTGTTAGGCTTATCTGCTTGCCGTTATTGGGATATATATTATATATATATATATATATATATATATATATATATATATATATATATATATATATATATATATATATATATATATATATATATATATATATATATATATATATATATATATATATATATATATATTATATTAATTTCTCTATTTTTCTTCAATTTTTTAATAAACTTTTATATTTAATGTACAACTTAATCATACTATTAAGCATTGATTAAATAAGCTCTATATCATTGAAGATATCAAATCAAAAGGGAATAAGAACTATTAATCCTCGAGCTCTTTACTGGCAAAAAAAAAAAAAAAGCGATATTTATTACTAAAGGGAAAGACTTCTTTAGAAAACATTGATGGTCTTTGACAGATATTTCTAAAAGACCGAAAGCAAGAATTCCAAGACACAAATCTTTCAGAATTTTCAAACCTTTTTTTTTATTTATTTATTTTTTTTTTTTTTTGGAAACTATGAAAATTATGCATATTTCTGCAGAACCAATGAAATAGGTCACACAAGAAGGGTCTTTTCCTCTCTCTCTTTTATTTATATATATATATATATATATATATATATATATATATATATATATATATATATATATATATATATATATATATATATATATATATATATATATATATATATATATATATATATATATATATATTACAAGGAAAATTTTTGCAAGGACTTCAAAGTTGAAAAAAAAAATTCTTTTAGTTCATGCAAATTCGCACTTTCTACATGAAAGCCCCTCGAGCCCCGCTGGGAAAAGAAATCTGGCATGCAAGTCACTTCCCCCTTTACCTTCCTTCCTTCCTTTATCCCTCACAAACCCTAACCTCCCTTTCCCCTTCTCCTTCCATCGATTCAGCACGTAAAAAAAGATCGTTGCATCAAACGCTTAAAAATAAATTTACTCAAATCAGAGTTTTATTGGAGGCGATGCAATATCGGGCGCGAAGAGATACAAGAGGAGATGAGGACCGATAGGGGTCGGGGACAGATAGGAGTCTCTTTCCTCTCAGTATTCGAAAGGGACGCCGAAAAGGCTCCTTTTTTTATTGCAATGAGATCTATTGCTAATCGGTCTGCAAATTCGGTAATTGAGGAAGAGTAGCTCCTGCCCTTCTCAAATACGAAAACTTTTTTTCAAGTTAAGAAGATCGTAAAAAAAAAAAAAAAAAAAAAAAAAAAAAAAAAAAAAAAAAAAAAAAAAAAAAAAAAAAAAGGAATAAATTGAGTTACAGAAACTTTATATCACATTTTACAAACATTTTATTGCGTTTGTTAAACTTTATATTTCGATAAATATTTAGGAAATAAATTCATTTTTAAAACGATTTTATTTTTATTACTTTTAATAAAAACTTACTGTCGTATATATATATATATATATATATATATATATATATATATATATATATATATATATATATATATATATATATATATATATATATATATATATATATATATATATATATATATATATATATATATATATATATATATATACCGTGGCATAGTGGTAGAGTAATTGATTTATGTGCTTGAAGGATTTGACCTTCCAATGGAGATCAACCTTCCAATGGAGCAACGCCTGGAAGGTCAAAACGTTTTTAAAATAACGTTTAAATATATAAGTTTACTTCTTAATGCCATTGCCCTATTATAAGCTTTATTTCCTTTAATTCGACTCTTCTTTTACTCTTAAGAAAAATTTATTTCAATTTGAAATCGATTTTTGCTTTCCTTTTTTTTCCCGCGAAAACTTCTTCGTTCTTTTTCTCTTTTCATTTTAGAATTCGAATTTGCGGAGAAATTAGCACAAATTTCATCATTAGCATATTTACTTGTCATTTTTTCTAAAGGACTCTCTCTCTCTCTCTCTCTCTCTCTCTCTCTCTCTCTCTCTCTCTCTCTCTCTCTCTCTCTCTCTCTCTCTCTCTCTCTCTCTCTCTCTCTCTCTCTCTCTCTCTCTCTCTTACTGCAAAAACTATTCATATTCCTGCAACCGTACATGGGAAGAGAAAAACTGGTTATAAAGGGTTCCCAGTCTATATAACTATGCGAAGAACTATTCTTCATTTGTCCTGACTGCGTCGAAATTTAGACGAAATAACCTTTATCGACCAGAAGTTACGTAGAAGAAATTCAATAATTCCAATTTTAATCATTTGTTGCTGAAAGTTATCCAAAAGAAGCTATTTAAAAAAATTTGTTGCTTCACAAATAATTTATATTCAAAAATTATTTAGAAGACCTGACTCGAAAATTTTGTAATTCCTCCTGAATTTGTTGAAATATTAATTTTACTTTAATTTATATTATTGATTTAAATTTCAAATGTCAAATTCAATAAAAATGTAAAATATTTTCGTTTCCAAAAATTTTATTTTATATAAATCTAAATAACAATCTGGATTCACTTCGTACATTCAGTCTTTTCAATCCTTTCTTCAGACAAAAATTAACATTTCTTCTGAAGACTTTCAGTTCTTCAAATTACTTTAAATCCTTTCTCTGCCTCTTCTCTTTTCTTCTTTCCCAGCTGTTTCTAACGCACTAGCACTGAAAACAAGTACACAGAGAATCTTGATCTTCTTGATAACTCTAAGAGAAAGTTCATATGATACATTGTAAATGCCAATCTCACTGAGTGTTAATGAATAATTCAATGACTAATACTAGAAAATGATGAGCCGAAAAGTCTATTTTTTTTTTGAGAATTTTGCAAGCCCCACTGACACTAACAGGGTTAAATCCATTCCTTCAAATAGATGAAGGAAATTTTCAGTTAGTTTTATAAATATTTTCATATGACATTTCATGCTATTTGATACATATATATATTATATATATATATATATATATATATATATATATATATATATATATATATATATATATATATATATATATATATATATATAATATATATATATATAAGCATAAAAAAATATTAAAAACTACTTATTACTGAATTACTAAAAATAACAGCCTTATCTTCCTTAGATATTATTATTATTATTATTATTATTATTATTATTATTATTATTATTATTATTATTATTATTATTATTATTATTATTATTATTACTGACTAGAAATTCGAATATTTCTAAAATAATTTAAAAAATAAATAATTAATAATAATATATATATATATATATATATATATATATATATATATATATATATATATATATATATATATATATATATATATATATATAATATATATATATATATATATATATATATATATATATATATATATATATATATTGAGCTTAAAAATGAGTTTTATGATGTGTAATAATTAGCTTTTTAGGTGTTAATAAAAACAAAGAAGGAAAAGTTTCGATGTTTTTTTTCGGAAAAATTATTTAATTATTTGATAATTGAGATTTGTTGTCATTCGTCTATCAACCAAAAAAACAATGAATTATTATTATTATCATTATTATTATTATTATTATTATTTATTCTCATTTTTTATTATATTTTTAAAAAATTCCTATTATTATTATTATTATTATTATTATTATTATTATTATTATTATTATTATTATTATTATTATGATTATTTTTATTTATTCTCATTTTTAATTATATTTTTTTTAAATTTATATTTATTTTTATTATTATTTATTTATTTTTATTATTATTATTATTATTATTATTATTATTATTATTATTATTATTATTATTACCATATATCGGCCAACGTATACGAAATTATTACTTGTTTTCTTTAATGATACACTCACTCTCTTTCATGGAATAGATCAATATAGTCTCGTTAACAAACTATTTTATCCAAAAATTATTTATTCGAAAAAGATAAGGAAGGAACTTTGTTCCAAAATATATCTTTAAAAATATTTGTTACGTAGTCCTGTATATCTTCACCGACTCTGATGACTGCCAATATGAAGTTATGACAATTAACTACTTGTTACAACTTCTAATAACTATGAAGAAAAAGATAATTCTTGTATTATCAAGGGTCTCAAAATTCCTAAGAGCACTCATAAACAGTTTCAAAAGCTCGCCTGAACTAAAATTTTAAGATATCTTCATCCTTACACTTAGTATATATCTCTATCCCTAAAAATATATCTCTGTCTTTAATAGCGTAAGTGAAACTGCAAATAACTTCTAACATAATTGTGAGAACAAACAATCTCCGATAACACAAAATTCCTTACTTTAAATGAAACAAAATAAATTTTAACTAAATCTAGGCGGTCTATCTCGCATATATGAATGGAATAACCTCCCTTAAACCCTACAGAATACCCCCCCACCCCACCTATTCGCATCAAAAATATTAAAAACTACTTATTACTGAATTACTAAAAATAACAGCCATATCTTCCTTGGATATTATTATTATTATTATTATTATTATTATTATTATTATTATTATTATACTGACTAGAAATTCGAATATTTCTAAAATAATTTAAAAGTTTATCTATATCATTTAAAGTCGATATATATATATATATATATATTATATATATATATATATATATATATATATATACATTATATATATAGTAAATAAATAATTATATAATATATATATATTATTATATATATTATATTATTATTATATTATTATTATTATTATATTATTATTATTATTATTTTATTATTATTATTATTTAAAATATTATATTATATTCGAATATTTCTAAAACAATTTAATTATTATATAAATAGCATATATATAAATATCGAGATATATATATATA
>SEYY01019139.1:67500-70000 GCA_009176605.1 Armadillidium nasatum | reverse complement strand
ATATTTCGCCATCTGCTCTTAAAAGTCCCTCTTCAAGAGTGGTCTAAAATATCATGGTTTTCGGCTCGTTGGTTTCAGTGCCAGACCTTGAGTTTTATTTAAACCCCCAGGTAGGGTTTTCACCCTTTCAGTGGGACTAGCACCTTCTCCATCAAACCTCTAAACACTTTCTCAAAGAGCTCTCCAGAAGTTCATGCTTCTCGGAGCTTTTGGTTTCCAATGCTAGTCCTGGAGTTGTTACAAGTAGTAAGCAGTAATTATAAGGTCAGGTTGCTAGTCCTGTCGCCCATATATATATATATATATATATATATATATATATATATATATATATATATATATATATATATATATATATATATATCCTCTGGTGGACAGAGGCCAGAACCCTACCAAATTCCATTAGAGTTGGGGAAATACCGGAAACCTGGTCAAATTCCACCTGAAATAGAGGGATGTCAGAATCATAGCAAACTATTTGCCGACGTGTCTCGCTACATGGCCCTTGAAAGTGTAAAAGTCAGAGGAAATTGGGAAAATAGGTAATGGGAGTTTGTTCCAGATTTTACAACTTGAATGCATGTAAAATTGAGCATATCTGTTAGGTTTGTTGTTAGAGAGTTGGACAGATAAAAGTGGAGACTGAGTAGAAAAGCTTGTAGCTCGAACCTTTCTCATTGGAGAAGATATGCGACGAGAGAGTTTAGAAGATCAGTATCCGTTGTAATAGAGAAAGTATAGAGAGAATGAGACAACAATTCGACTGACATAAGAGACTAGAGAGAATTTGCGAGAGCGTAAGTTAAGACGAAAAGCCCTAGACTCCACCTTTTCAAGAAATCTGTATGAGTGGACCATCCCAGATGTGTGACGCATACTTCATAAAGGGGCGAACAACACCCCTATAAAGAGCAAGCAACTCGGGTGGTGTTAAAAAATTACGAAGGCGTCTCAGAACTCCCAACCTCTTGTAAGCATGTTTAGAAAGAGATGTGATGTGTTGCTTCCTAAAGAAAGATCACGAAAAAAGAAACACCGAGAAAATTAAGGACGGACGAATGTTTAAGTTGAGTGTTTTCGGAGATGTCATAGTTGTGTGGAAGGGTTATGTTGAGCAGAGAGATGTAGGAACTGAATTTTTGAGACATTGAAAACAACCTTATTTTCCCTGCCCCAGATTGAAATACAAGAAAGATCAAAGGTCAGTTGCTCCAAGACCATCATTCTTACGTCAATTAACTGCCGTTGGGAGTGGCGTCTTTCAAACTGGAAGAAGTAATGAAGGGTGAAGTCATTAGCATCTGAGTAGATACGTGATTAAGTAATTGAGAGAAGGTCTTTAATGAAAATTAGAAAAAGAGTTAGAGTTATGACAGATCCCTGAGGAACGCCACTATTAATAGATTTAAAAGAAGAACTGTGGCAGTCTACAATAGCTGCTATAGAACGACCGGAAAGGAAATCAGAGAAGATAAATTCCGAAAGAGGAGGTTTAAAAATTAAAGATTTGCGCAACATTCTATCGGATACTTTTGATATGTCTAGCGCGACACCAAAATATTTACTGAAATGCCGAAAAGAGAGTACCAATTCCAATAAAATATTTTGCTAAAAAATAAAAAATAATAAATAAATAAATAAATAAAAAAAAAATTTTTTCATCAGTTATCATTATTAGTTCATGATATACAGTTACGTCATTGTACTTATTTTAATAGTATTATCATTATTATTACAATTAGAACATACTTATTGCCCTAGGAGCCCTTTTAGTTTAAAAATAATAATAATAATTTTGTTGTAAGTTTAATTGTACACTCTCTTGCAACATTCTTTTTAACATAAATAATTCCTTTTTTTTTTTAACTTTAATTATTCTTATTATTAAAAATAAAAGATTATAGAGAAAAGAAAACCCAAATTACAAATTTAAGCTTCACAATCGATAAACAAAGTTGCTTTCTTTATTTTAAAAAAACAAAAATTCTCAATGTTTTGAGGTCTTTTTTATTCTATTGTATGAGGTCACGCCCTCTTCACACGACTATACTTACTATTGAGTGTGTTATATATATATATATTATATATATATATATATATATATATATATATATATATATATATATATATATATATATATATATATATATATATATATATATATATATATATATATATATATATATATATATATATATATATATATATATATATATATATATATATTGTTAGCCCCAAATTTGTTTGTCTTGTTTTTTTTTAGTCTGACACACCTGACCGGAAATTCTCCCATGCCACACCGTAGGGGCACGCCCCCCCCCCCCCACATATATTGGGAACTCTGATTTAACACACGTTAGAAATCTCTTTAAATTTCTTTATGAAAAAATTCACATAAAAAAAAAATGAAAAATGAAAAAAAAATAAAAATAAAAAATAAAAAAAATAAACTTTTTTTACGGAGAATCGCCAAAAAATTCTTGCAACTCATTTTATTTTA
>SEYY01019139.1:62500-65000 GCA_009176605.1 Armadillidium nasatum | reverse complement strand
CTTCTCAGTTGATTTTATAATAATTATTGAAAAACTTCCTAGTGACATATGTCACTTTTTCCTTTTTTTCCCTAGTGTTGTATTTGTCATTTTTTTCGTAGTAACAATTCCTGTATATATCCTAAGCGGATTTGAAAACAAAAAATTTTTTTAAAGACCTTAAAAACATGACAGTGGTCAATTTCGTTCATATGAGACCCAACATTCCTGTTAAATGGAAGAGAGAATTACAAAAATAAAGTTCCTGGCTTAAATATAACTTCTTCTTTACATACGTGGGCGGGCAAACCTTTTGTCTCTTTATAATACGATTCGATATTGATTGACTCGGAATGAAAGAAAGAAAGAAAAGAAAAGAAAAGAAACTATAGTTTAATATCCTGAATGATGAAGAGTATCGCTATTGAGGTTGTCCATATTTGATATGGTTTCCCAGCAACGGAATACAAAAACATACATAACACAATCTCTAACATTTGACAACAAAAACAAATTATTTTTATATATATATATATATATATATATATATATATATATATATATATATATATATATATATATATATATATATATATATATATATATATATATATATATATATATATATATATATATATAAGTGTCCCTATGCTCATTCAAATGTGACGTAAAAAATAGGACTCCTCTCAACTCTCAAATTATTATCCTATTCTTTAATTTTCTGTTCATTTCAAAGTTTTTGAATCCATCTAAGAGGAAGATTTAGGAAAATCTTTAATCCTTAACTTTACAGATCTCATATAGTCAGTATGTCTTCAGTAAGGAACGCTCTACTATCGAATTTCTTTCTTTACTTTCTAACTCTACTCTTCGGCATTTCGGTGAACCTTTTGCTCTAGACATATTGTCTGCATTACAATTATTCTGTTATGATACAAGCCCATTTTAAAACAAATATTTTCAACAACTTCTATTATTAAAACAAGTTTTCTATAAGAGGCCCTTTCAACTGCCCCCTTAAACCATTCATGTTTCGACAACGCAAGACTTAGAAATCATTCTTTTAATTAAAATAAAGTACTTCACCTTTGCGTAAATGTTGGAGGAGGTGTGGGTGTGTGTGTGTGGGTGTGCACTGTGCGTGCGAGTGTGTATGCAAAAGCATGGACGAAGACAAAGAGATAGAAATGGTAAAACTTTCAAAGATTTAAAATCGATGTATAAATGCAACACTGAGGGAAAGTTTAGAATTGAGGCATAGAGAGAAAAGTTGAACGAGGGACGGAGCCAGCTCAGAATTACACTTCCTTAAAACTCGGGGAGGAATGCCATCCGGGCCGCTTGCCTTTCTAACGTATATATTTCAGAAGCCCATTCATCTGATCAAATGTAATCACAGGCAAAAGCATGGGACATCTGAGAGGAGAAGAAGTAGGAGGATGATTGCCGAAGTTGTCCAAAGCTTAATTAGAGGAGAATATGAGGCCGAAGAGATTAGCCTTTTCAGTTGGAGTGTTAGCAACAGAACCATCAGAGCGAATAAGAGGAAAGGAAGATATATATATATATATATATATATATATATATATATATATATATATATATATATATATATATATATATATATATATATATATATATGTGTTGTGTGTGTGTATGTGTGTGTGTGTGTGTGTGTGTGTGTGTGTGCTTGTGTGTGAAAAATAATAATTTTCTTATTCATGCTATCCAAAAAATCAATCAAACACTAGACAACAAATTAATCTTTCAAAATTTTATAAATCTGCAACATTCGCATTTAATAATTCCGGATGCGGATATTGCAAAATCATGAACTGCGGATGCGGATGTCACATACATCACTAAATATTATATATATATATATATATATATATATATATATATATATATATATATATATATATATATATATATATATATATATATATATATATATATATATATATATATATATATATATATATATATATTAGAAAAAAATACAAAGGGAGCGTTCCTCCACTAGTTTTATCATTCATAACTAGGGACCGATCAGGGCTGGAATTTTACCGGGCCGGGGCCGGGGCCAGGGCCGGTGCCGGCGCCGGGGCCGGGTCTCTGGCCGGATTTGTCTAAAATTTGTAAAAAGGTCAAAAGCAATGAAATTTTAGGTCAAGAAAATTAGATGTAAATTTAATTGAGGTTTATTTAATTATAAGGAAGGAGAAGAATAGCCAACATTCACTTAAATTAATGATTATATGCATTTTCTCCAAAACAATTTCAGAAAATTACAGATTTTGTATAATAAAAGGTAAAAAAAAAAAGTACAAAAGTTTTGGAATTTTTTTTTTCTCTGATTCACAATAGTGATTCAACAGGTTTGCCTAGGTAAGATCTTAAGATAAAGTTTGAAATAAATGTAATACATAATTTTATCAAATAACCTGTATTTATACATACCATTGTTATTTTATTGCTATGCATCAAACTTGTATAATTTAGATTCATTATTTCAAAA
>SEYY01019139.1:42500-52500 GCA_009176605.1 Armadillidium nasatum | reverse complement strand
ATATACCTTTTTTTTTACCTCTCACCCCCTGACCACCCCTTGTTGAGGCGGCCACACTTCGCTAATGAAGCCTCCCGACGCAGTCGGTCTCGTCCAGAGATCTTCCAAAGAAGTGATGCCCCAGAAGATTTTGGGGCGACAGTTGGAAGGACAGCGTAAAAGAAAGTGATCCACGGTCTCCGGGGCCCTTTTGCATCTGGTACAGTGGAAGATGTTGCCTGGTTTAAATTGAATTTGTGTTTGTATTGTTTGTAAGTTAGGGTGGTGCCCGCATCTTAATCTTGCTAGTGAGATTTGTAAGTGTCTTGGGAGGTTGTTGGAGTCGGGGTTTATTTCGGGAGGGGGTTCGTTTAGGATGTTGTTTGGAGGTCTGTTGATCATGTATGAATATGTTAGTTGAGTGTGTATATGTTTGGTTGTTGTAGTATTGGGGGGAGGAGGGGGAATGTGATTTAGGATCTGTTTGTAAAAGGCTCCGGTGGACGATGGAGGTTGTTTTAGTCTTTGTTTGGTAGGTTGGAGGAGAGTTTTGTGACAAGGTGTGTGGGTAGACGAGTTTTTGCATAAATATTGGGTGCCTATCATTTCGAGGTGGTTCCTTATAGGTAGTATCTTGGTTTCGTTATGAAGGTGTTTTGAGGGGTTGTGGGTGTGCAGCCGGTAATGGTGTGCGGAGGGCTTTATTTTGTGTTATTTGGAGTGTCGTTAAGTTTTGGTCGGAGAGCAGAGGGTCCAGATGGGGGAGGCATAGTTGATATATATATATATATATATATATATATATATATATATATATATATATATATATATATATATATATATATATATATATATATATATATATATATATATATATATATATATATATTCCTGCTGATTCCTTCAAACAAGCAAGACTTCGATATCTTCATGAAGAGATGTATATATCTCATAAATAAACTTGAAGTTGGGGTTCTTTCGATTTTGCATCCGTCTCAGAACACGTCTTATATCCCTGAAGCTTTAAAAACTTATACACACCTACATATCCATGTTGATTGCATCACGAAAACTTCAGAAGTCCTTTTTTAGTTCTAAAGCGATTAGACCGATGCTTCAAGTCTCAGTTTCCAAATAGCAGGTCGGACATGGTCTTTATCGAATGCTTAAAGCCAGCTTTTATATCTGCATCGACTTCTTCGTCTGCAACTTCTGCTCCTGTCACTTCTGTTCCTAACTCTGTAGAGTCTACCTTTTCCCGCTTTCGCTTGTTTCAGCGTTTACTCCAGAAGAATTTACATACTCCTCCTCTGCATCTGCAAATTCAGCGCTCCCAGTTCCAGGTACTTTCCCTGCAGAGTCTGCGCCTTCCCCATCTGATGTGTCTCTCCTCCTACGAGAAATCAACTCCTTCGAACCTCTTGTGATCCAGAGGAGTCCTCCTCTCTTAAAGGTTTCTTTTGTGGCAAAAACCTTCGTATCCTTATTTTGAGGTACTGAGCACTGGCAGAGGACTAATATAAAAAGCGGTTATATCGGGATTCGTCCTACCCCGTGTGTGTAGAAATCGTGCAACTTTTATCCGCCTTCTATAACAGAATCTTTTGTTTATCATTAATTAATACACACGAATTCTGTTCCGATGCATATCGAAACTGAATCTTATTCACAGTTGATATCTTGTTTTTCGTACATTCCTGTTCATAAATGACATCTCAGTGATCAATTTGAGACCATTTGTGTAATTTATCCGATCGATTATATTAGTTTTAACGTCCGTTTGTAAACTTGCATTTTTATGGTAATCGAATGTGAATGCTTTCGATATTTATTTGATAACAAATATTTAAGGGGTATTTGTAATAGCTCTCATTTTTGTAAAAGTTAATCTCTTAATTTGTATTTAATTTTATTTTGTATTTAATGATACGACAAATCATTTCATATTGATCAGATCTGAATATTAATCATATTTTCAGGAAAAAAATTTATCTTTCTCTTTCATTAATTTTTAATACATCGAGACTTTTATTAATTTATCGATCCTGCCTAGAAGGGGATTGGGGAACGTTCCGGAAGTATTCCTCAAAATATAACGTCATCCCATCATATATATATATATATATATATATATATATATATATATATATATATATATATATATATATATATATATATATATATATATATATATATATATATATATATATATATATATATAAAATGTCAGTTTTTCCATTAATATGACATTTAAATTCGCTTTCGTAAAACGAGTAGTTCAGACAATCAAAATCGAAATCCGAAATAAATTATTCGATTTTTAAACGACTTTTAAAATCCATGAAAATTCACATCATTTGAAGTTTAAAATTTTACATTCATATATACAGTATATATATATATATATATATATATATATATATATATATATATATATATATATATATATATATATATATATATATATATATATATATATATATATATATATAGAGAGAGAAAGAAAGAAAGAAAGAAAGAAAGAAGAAAGAAAGAAAGAAAGAAAGAAAGAAAGAAAAAGAAAAAGAAAGAAAGAAAGAAAGAAGAAAGAAAGAAAGAAAGAAAGAAAAAGAAAGAAAGAAAGAAGAGAAGAAAGAAAGAAAGAAAGAAAGAAAGAAAGAAAGAAAGAAAGAAAGAAAGAAAGAAAGAAAGAAAGAAAGAAAGAAGAAAGAAGAGAAAGAAAGAAAGAAAGAAAGAAAGAAAGAAAGAGAAAGAGAGAGATAGATAGAGAGAGAGAGAGAGAGAAAAGAAAAATCTATTATGGAAAGTGATTTTTATCATCTCAAAAGAGAAAAAAAAGTTTTGTTTTTATAAAGCAGAAAAGAAGAAAAAAGAAAAGCAGAAGTTTTTCAATCAATTAAAGTAATGATTCCGAAATTAAATCTTTTTTTCACTCTTTCTTTATCAACATAATTTTTCGTCATTTAATTTCACCGTCATCAATAAAAAACCGAAAACCTTAACAATAAATGCCGTCACGTTTTAAATCACTCAATTTCTATCTAAATAGTCAGAAGAACAAAAATAAAATAAATAAATAAATAAGTAAATAAAACTTTAGAAATTAAAGAAAGAAGTATAGAGTAATATGTTTTTGAAATAAATCCATAAATAGGTAGTCAGTCATCTGTAAGATAAAAACAGGCCTCAAAATGTTTATTAAAAAAAAATAAATTAAATTAAAAAAAAAAAAAAAAAAAAAAAAAAAAAAAAAGAATATCGTAAAATATTTTGATAAATCAATGCCGTTAGCAAGAGCAGTTTTTTATTTAAAAAAAATTTTTTTTAATGTATGATTTTTTGAGGTTTCTTATTTTCAGCAGCATTATTACTAAATATTTGAGATATATATAATATATATATATATATATATATATATATATATATATATATATATATATATATATATATATATATATATATATATATATATATATATATATATATATATATATATATATATATATATATATATATATTAATTATATACTATATATATGTATATACTGATATATAATATATATATCCCTGAATATATATATATATATATATATATATATATATATATATATATATATATATATATATATATATATATATATATATATATATATATATATATATATATATATATATATATATTTTTTTTTTTTTTTTTTTTTTTTTTTTTTTTTTTTTTTTTTATTTAAATTATTTTTATTTTTCTGTAAATGTAGTTTATTTGATTTCAGAATTTAAATATTATTTGGAAACTTCTTTAAGTGGCAACTTCTTTAAGTGGCAACTATGGTTCTGAGGTATTTTTTCGGTTAGGTGAATTTTGAAAAGAGAGACACGGTGAAACCGGCATTGAATCTACATATTTTTAAGAATACTGGTTTTGTTTGTGCCTTTAATATCAGAGTAGGTTAATAAATAAAATATTTTATAAAGTATTTTTCTGATACATTAAATAAAGTACCAATTGTTGCAGTGAGTTTGATTGCTTTGTAATTCTTATGTATAAGGTAATCATAGTGGAAGATGAACTTTGACCTACGTCACATTAAGATAGAACAAAGAATAAATTATAAATCTAACATCACAGCTTCATATATATATATATATATATATATATATATATATATATATATATATATATATATATATATATATATATATATATATATATATATATATATATATATATATATATATATATATATATATATATATATATATATATATATATATATATATATATATATATATATATATCGAATCGATTTTACTAAGTGATCATAATTTTGGTATCAGAAGAACATTAATCAAAAATTTCGCATGAATGAGAAGTTTCATTGAATGAAGAGGAATTAAAAAAAGAAAGAAAAAAAAACCGGATATATAAATAGGTGCGACCTAGATTTGCCTTCAAAAGATATGAAAATAACTCGGGCTTTAATTATATCACTATTTCCCTTTCCCTTTGGCAAATCTTAAATAGTTCATTAGCTCTAAATAGTTAGAGTTCATTTTCATCAGCTATTTACTGAAAACAATAATATAAGTAAGCTAAAGACTTCAAAAATTGATCAGCAGGAATTCAAAAATTTCTAAATCTCATAAAAAAAAGAACAAAATAGAATGAAACGGGTGAGAGAGAGAGAGAGAGAGAGAGAGAGAGAGAGAGAGAGAGAGAGAGAGAGAGAGAGAGAGAGAGAGAGAGAGAGAGAGAGAGAGAGAGAGAGAGAGAGAGAGACAGAGAGAGATAGAGAGGAGAGAGGGAGACAGAGAGAGAGTAGAGAGAGAGAAAGGGAGAGAGACAGAGAAAGAAAAAGAGAGGGAGTTGAAAATGAAAGTGTAGGTGATCCAGAGGGAGAGGAAAAGAGGGGTTAGAAACACAAGAACCCCAATCGAAAGAGAGGAAATCTTTGTGAAAAGGAGAGTCTAAAGAGTTAAAAAGACATTTGAAGACAAGTGAAAGATAAAGCGCCTCAAGGAAGAGGCTGAAGAACACTCGAAGCATGATAAAATTAACAAACTGAATAGATAGGAGAAATTGGCAAGAGGAACATAGTCATTTATGAAGCAAAATCGTGTAAAATGAATAAATGGATAAATATGTATATAAGCAAACAGAATTAGAAATGAAAATATTAGCTAGATTCGGTAAAGTGAAACCGTCTAGTTACTAACAATGATGTTGAAGTAACTCTACTTTTCTATCTTAAAGACTAACTTAAAGATTCTAACTTAAAGACGAATTTGGATATTGGGGGAAGTATGAAACGATAATATAATATAATTTATAATTTTTCATGCTGATGGTAATTGCATAAAAAAGAATACATTGAAGTATAACACTGGTCGACATGATTTCTATGATACGAGGTTTTGTGGTGCTGATTCCAAAGGTTTTATGTGTTCGTGTTTTTCACATCACATGTGTGAGATATAATACCCCTCACACATTTTGAAATTTTCCACATTTGTTACGTAGTTGAAAGTGGTTTGAAAGTTACCTAAGTGGTGTTATGGCATATGCAAGTTTCAAATCACATTGATATTTAACCTTTATTGAATATGGCCGTTAAATTATTTTATAAAACATAAGTCACAAAACAAACCTGTATAACAATGATTAATTCGAACAATACAGGTTACTCTTTTCTTATAAATAGTACAAAATGTCCATAACATTAAGTGCAATGCATTAAGAGGTAAATGTTTTACGCAATGAGAGTCATCTGTGTGCAGCATCAGCAACATCTCTCATAAGGCTCCAGCAATAGTCATCAATCATATTAAGGTCCCACCGGCCATGAAACCGTTCTTCCATTACTCTAATGTCCTGGTGAAAATGTTCACCTTACTCTTCACTGAGATCGTCCAGACTTTCTGGAAACTTTTCCAGATAGTTTTGCAAAGTAATGCAATTTAATGCTCATGTTGCATCCCATTAACAGAAAACTGGACAATGGTGACTTGCTGTTTCCTAAAGTGTTTTTCACAACATTGCCAAATGCTTTGCAGACTTTTGCCTTAATAGGAGACATTGATGTAGCAAATTGTGGATCATTTAGCAAAGTTCCCATGAGGTCCATCGAATATAACTGCTATTTTTTATTTTCATCTTGAAGAGCAGGAAATGCCAAGCATATATAGCTGAAACATTGTCTTGTATTATCAAGAGATTTCACAAATTATTTCATTACCCCAAGCTTGATATGAAGTGGTGGCAGAATAATTTTACTCGGGTCAACTAATGTCTCATTAATGATGTTCTGCTGCTGTCCTGGTGTTAAGGTGCCTCTTAATGGCCATGTATCCTTAACCCAATGCTCTTTCTTTGCCTTACTATCCCTGTAGCAGAGGTAGCAGGGGAATTTTGTGTATCAGTTTTGTTGTCCTAATAGAAAGTTCATCATTTCTAGGAATGGGCGGGATATCCAATTACGATCCGGTTATCCGACCTATTTGTCAGTATCCGGCCGGATACCCGGTAAAAATAAAATTCTTATTATAAGTATTAAGTATTATATATATATATATATATATATATATATATATATATATATATATATATATATATATATATATATATATATATATATATATAATATATATATATATATATATCCTCCGGTGGGCAAAGGAAGGAGGTCTATCAATTTTCACTGAAGTTGGAAAAATCTATCCTGGTCGCTGGAGGTCGACATGTCCAGATACACGGGGTTTGAAAGTGTGCAAGTCAAAGGAAGTTGAGAAAACAGATAAAAAGAGTGTGTTCCAGACTTTAGCAGTAGAGTATATGTAAGATTGAGCATAGCGGTTAAGTCTGGGGTCTGAGAGTTAGACAGAGAAAGGATGGGAATGTGTAGAGAGGCGTGTCGCACGACCTCTTCTTAATGGAGGAGGTATGCGACGAGAGAGTTCGAAAGAGCAGTGTCCAATGTAATAGCAATAGTATAGAGTGAGTGACGCAACAATTCGAAGGGCAGAAAGAGATTGGAGAGAGTCAGTGAGAGAGGGAGACTTGATAAGAAGAAAAGCCATAGACACCACCTTCTCAAGGAGAGCTGTATGAGGGGAACCACTGCCCATGTGTGAAGCATACTCCATACAGGGGGCGAACAACACTTCTATAGAGCAAGCAACTGGGACTGCGTGAAGAAATTACGAAGGCGCCTCGGAACACCCAACCTCTTAGAAGCATATTTAGAAAGAGAAGTAATGCGATCTTTCCAAGAAAGATCGCGAGAAAAAGATTCACCAAGAATATTAAAAACAGATGGAGGTTTGAGTTGTGTGCTTTCGAAAAATTTATCAGTTGTGTGGAAGATGGTGTCTGCCCAACCGTCATCAGTCATCATCATGACTTGGTTGGGTACACGCCGTACGTTCGCTGTTGAATTGTTTTTCAAAAAGAACTGTTCAGTTATCGAAGAGATGAGGGTCCTTCGAAGATATTTCGGTATTCCAAGGAAACAAAACTTCCTAGATCGGAAAATCATCCTGCAGTGGGTTAAGAATTTCAAGGCAACAGGCTTAACTTCAATAAGAAAAGTACTTGGTCGCGCTAGTACGCCTGAAAATATTGAATCATTGAGGAAATCTGTTGTAAAGTGTTTGATGCGTTTTGCACGGAAGAGTGCATTAGCTATATTGATTTTTCGAAAAAACTGCAAGGAAAATCTTACACAAAGACCATTTCTATCCATTTAAAATGGTTGCGCAAGAAAATTCGAAAAATGAAACTCTATCGCAATAGCAATCAAGGAAACTCCTTAGAGGTCTATCAATTTAGAGTCTTATATATGGAAAGAAGATTTTAAGAACTTTAAAGAGGAGAAAGACATTAGAGTTCCAGAACACAGAAGTGGCTGGAAAAGAGGTACCAGATAAAGAAAGACTGGTTTTAATCATCATTATATGCATGTCGTTTGAGAGTGCCATTCCATTTATTATTATTATTATTATTATTATTATTATTATTATTATTATTATTATTATTATTATTATTATTATTATTATTATTATTATTATCATCATCATCTAACGACATTTCAGACTGGTCCACACAATGAGCATCGAAACTTAAAAGACGCAACAAAGGAAATCAATTTTTTCCTCTGAAGAAACCTTTTTTGAGAACGTGATAGAATGATGAAGGTTGAATGAATAAGAAAAGCGACTTTTTCCGCTATTGGTCCTCACTATTTGGAGGAGCTCATTTTCTTAATACTTTCAAACCTTTTATCGGGATAGAGATGCACAAACTCCATAGACATTTATCCTTGTAACAAAGGTATACAGAAAGTTGTCAGAAAAAATCAAATTAAAATGTGAGATGCTCATTATAATTTCAAAAAAGCTGTAATGCTCTCTCTCTCTCTCTCTCTCTTCTCTCTCTTCTCTCTCTCTCTCTCTTTTCTCTCTCTCTCTCTCTCTCTCTGCTCTCTCTCTCTCTCTCTCTCTTTCCGCTTCTCACATCTCTCCTTTTTTTCACTTTTTTTCTCTTCAAATTTCATTTAATATACCTCTTTTTTTCTCTATTTCATTCAATACCTTGTCCAGCTCTCTCTCTCTCTCTCTCTTCTATTCTCTCTCTCTCTCTCTCTCTCTCTCTCTCTCTCTCTCTCTCTATTATATTCCTTTTTCTTCTCTTTTATCCTAGTTCTCACTCAATTTTTCTGCGGTATGTGGAGGTCCTTGAGTGTGAGTTCGCCCATCCGTTAGAAAACATCTTGGGAATTCAAAATTTTAGAAAACATTACGCGTGATTGGTTATTGATTTTTCTTCAAGGAATAAGAACAATATTAAGGGAGAAAGACAACCAAAAACGGACTATATATATATATATATATATATATATATATATATATATATATATATATATATATATATATATATATATATATATATATATATATATATATATATATATATATATATATATATATATATATATAAAGACTCCGATGAGATGTGTGACAAAGAGTTATTAGAAATTGAGATGGTCCGCACGCCTTCCGGTCTTTTTCAGACAAACGCCCATTAAAAACAAATAAAATATTAAAAAAAGGAGTTTTTAAAAAAAAAAAGAAGTTAAAAGAAAAGGAATCTAAAACCGTAAGAATAATTCAACAAGAAAAACAATTAAAAAAAATAAAAAAACATAAAAACCTTTTGACGTAAAAAAAAAAAAAAAAAAAAAAAGAAGAGAAAATAAAAAAGATGAAAATCAAATTAAATTAGAATTGAGCAAAGGACTTGAAAATACATTTAAAAATTTGCAAAAAATATTGGAAAATTTTGACATCGGATTTTAATACAAAAAGTAAATCAATTTTTAATCTGAAAAGGTTTCTTTTCAATGCAATACACAAAGGAGTCCTTCCAGTTCAGGACATTAATACTCATTAATAGTAGTAGGAAACAAGCAATAATAATGATCGTAATAATAATACTTATTAATAATAATAATAATCAAATCCCAAAATAAACTTTCATTCAGCCTTTCATAAACACAGGCGTGCAAAAAATAACTTTTGGAAAATTGTTTTCACTTTTAGGTCTTAATTATATTGGATTTGTTGTCCTGATTTCAAATATGACCTCCTTTTTTTTCAATCACGTATTTTACAAAAGAAGTATAAAGTTTTAAAAACAAACACACAAATTTAATAAGTAAAACTAAGCTCTAACGCTTAAATAGGATTACAGGGTACAAAAAGTGTAGCTAAATAAGGCAAAATCATACAAATATCATTTAAAATCATTCAAAGTCTTCATAATATCGTTTCCTGTTTTCATCGATGGATCTTTTAGTACTTTTCCACTTGTGCTCGTTATGTGAATTGTCCGTCTTTAGCATCCGGCAGTAATTGCTATCTTCCTGACATTCCATCTTCCACAATATCGTTTTTCCATTTCCTTTATATCTTGTTGAAATCGTTCAACCTGTTCTTCTCTCACAGCTCCTCGATTGTCTAGGAAGTG
>SEYY01019139.1:30000-32500 GCA_009176605.1 Armadillidium nasatum | reverse complement strand
AAGATGTGCGTAATAAAGAGGAAAACCTGTTATGTAAGACAGTTACGTCACGCTCACGTAACAGAATATCAAAAACTAAAACAAAAACAATTCTAACTTCACAGATTTTATTTCTAAGAATTGAATATATATGAACAAGAAGGAATTTTTTCTTATTCTAAAATGGAACTACTATACTACTACAACTACTACTACTACTACTACTACTAATAATAATAATAATAATAATAATAATAATAATAATAATAATAATAATAATAATAATAATAATAATAATAATAATAATAATAAGCTTTATCAGGCAGTGGTATTGCTATAGCTTCTCTTATAAACAGCATTTATTAAAAATTACCAATAATAATAATAATAATAATAATAATAATAATAATAATAATAATAATAATAATAATAAATTAAAATAAGGTCCTAAACTTTTAAGATCATTCTATCACATTCGATCTGAGTGGACCCAAAGTTTCACGTATTTTTTTATTTTAATTATTTAACAAATTGGCTCATTTTTCGGTGTAGTAAATGCTTAAAAGGGAAAAAAATAAAACTGAAGAATAAAAACAAGAAACACAAAACAACATAAAAAACAAAAACAAAAAAAAAACAATATAGTAATAAAACAAAAAAATATTTTTAAGGAAAGAAAAGGCTGAAAAAAACGAGAAAAACGAGAAAAACAAAATATCATTAAATCCCATAAAAAAAGAAAGAAAAGAAAGAAAAAAAGAAAAAAAAAACAAGAATCAATAAACCTCATTTAATAAAACATTGAATTTTAGCAGTTTGCCTGTAAGAATGATATTTTAATTGATTTCAAAGACCTTTTTATATTAAAATAAAATATATTAACGGTTCTTTTAGTACTAATAAGATTAAACAAACAAAATATTCTTTAAAAATTAAGAATATCAGAAGTAAAAAGAATAAAGTTTAATTAAAGCAAAATAAAATCAGAGGCTATGGACATAAAATTTTTCACAATTCACAGTGAGAAGTAATGAATTACAATGAAAATTAAAAAGAATGAACAAGATAAAATAATGAATGTTAATATGATAGCAAAATACATTCGGAGCTGGGAGCTGCTGCTTTTTTCGGGGAGGGAGGGCTCCAGCTCCACTCACAATCCTAGAAACGGCTTCCAGCTCTAGCTCCAGCCCTGTTTACAAGACATTATTAAATCATAAAACTAAAACAAATGAAAACATTAACTTCTTCTCCAAAATATACAGAGTGAAAATTGAAAAGATATTTATAATAGTTATACATTTTTAAAGCCTGATAAACATAAAACATAACCTGATCTCTCTCTCTCTCTCTCTCTCTCTCTCTCTCTCTCTCTCTCTCTCTCTCTCTCTCTCTCTCTCTCTCTCTCTCTTTCTTTTACTCTGCTGAGAGAGAGAGAGAGAGAGAGAAAGAAAGAAAGAAAGAAAAGAAAGAAGGAGTCAAAATCCTAATTCAGTAAAAGGAAAGGATATATTAAGAAAGCGGCAATTTGACCTTGATTCCCTCAAGAATTTCCTTCAACTTGATAATCTCAATTTTCCTCCCAATTTTCTTTCAGCACAAACTCTCCTCAATACTTTCACTAGTTTGTTTTTAGTAAGATGATAAAAATAATAATAATAATAATAATAGTAAAATAATATGATAATAAAATTAAGTAATAATATAATAAAATTAATAATATATTATATTACTATTAACAATAATAATAATAATCTTTAATCTTTAATCTTTATTCATTTTTTCAGTTACAAATTTACATATGCAAATATCGTGTACTTTACATGTTTTGATACTAAACTGAAATGGGCTTTTCTGGGGAGACGAAATCGTCCTTTGATAATAATAATAATAATAATAATAATAATAATAATAATAAGGAAATTAAACAAGTAAATTTCGTAATTCTAAATTAAATAAGATTTGTGCTGCGTCATTTAGAGTAAAACCGGTTTTTATAGACTTGCAAGCACGCATTAAGCACACACACACACACATACTCACACACACACAACTTATACAGTATATGAGTGAGATTTGGGGAATGGAGTTGGGGGAATTTGAAACAAACTATAGTTTTCTACTCTGACTATTTCTGATTCTGGACCCGAGGTTGACCTTGAGGGTCTTATCCTTACTACAGTTGCGAGAAGTCTTTACCTCAACTTTCTATGTTCTTTGATTTCGGCAAGGATGTTCTCGTAGACTTTTTCAAAAAACATTTCAAAGTTTAAAGTTCTTTGAAAGTAAAACATTCTATTTCACTACAAATACAGTACATGAATATCCTTTCATTTGTACACACACACACACCAACACACACACACACACACACTCGATTAGGTAGAATTTAAAATAATAATAATAATAATAATAATAATAATAATAATAATATATTATTATTATTATTATTATTATTATTATTATTATTATTATTATATAATAAATAAGCTTACTACATTATTCATGGTTTCAAATATTA
>SEYY01019139.1:0-22500 GCA_009176605.1 Armadillidium nasatum | reverse complement strand
CAGCTGAATTATTATTACCAATAAATTAAATAACAATAAATAAGAATAAGAACAACAACATAATCCTAACTACTATTGTTCGGAGGTAATCAAAAAGAAAGTAATATCAATATTTTATTTTTCAATATTTCGACGGCTTTGATGGTCAACAATAATAATAATAAATAATAATAATAATAATAATAATAATAATAATAATAATAATAATAATAATAATAATAATAATAATAATAATAATAATAATAATGGCAGAGTTTCACGACTATTAAATATGGTGAAACTTTATACGTAGTATAATTGTGTAAAATAAAAAAAAAATAAAAATAAAAATTCAAGCATTACGGACTCTACAATTGAAATTCATTTCTTGTTTCAAAAAAAAAAAAGTCAAAATTAACTAATAAACATTAGTTAAACACTTTCGTTTAAAAAAATAAAAAATACAAAAAAAAAAAAAAAATTCCTTTAAGAATAATGGTTCACTCTGAATTCAATTAAACATAACAAGTGAAGTTACAAAACTGCGCTTCACCTTATTCCATTTACGAAACTTTGAATACCAAATACTCTTACTTCAACGACGACCTTATAATTATCCAGTAATGAACAAACTTCTCAACAATGGCTCTTTCTCTTATAAAATTAGAGCACGCAACTTACCAAAACTTTATTCCCATCGAGAGAAGAAAAGTACGAAGAATTTTATTAAAATAAACGATAACTTCTGAGATAGTTTTATTTTTTATTAAATTAAATAACAAGGACGATAATGCATTTTAAATCGCGGTTTGACATATATATATATATATATATATATATATATATATATATATATATATATATATATATATATATATATATATATATATATATATATATATATATATATATATATATATATATATATATATATATATATCCCCCTCGGGTGAGAAAGGCCAGAGAAGAGGCCCACATGGAATCTATCAGAGTTTGGGAGAGTTCAAATTACAAATTTAATTAATCAAAGGCCGACAGACATGAAGCGATACACCGAGTTTCAGAGTATTCAAGTCATTGGGGGTAGAGAAAATACTGTAGGAGAAGATTTGTTTCAAACATTACCAGTATAGACATAAATCTGCCTAACGGTTAAATTTGTGATCAGAGTTGGTCAGAAGGAATAAGACTGTGTAGATTAACGAGTGGCAAAGAGGTCTCCTCAGGGGAGGAAGTGTGCGATTAAAAAATTCGAAGAACAGTACAGTTTTTTGTAATAACGATATTATAAAGAGAGTGATGGAGCAGTTCGATGGCAGGAGAGAGAGAGAGAGAGAGAGAGAGAGAGAGAGAGAGAGAGAGAGAGAGAGAGAGAGAGAGAGAGAGATTGGAAATAGTCAATGAGATCAGGAGTTAATAAAGCGAAAAGACTTCTATTCCACCCTTTCAAGAATGACTATGTGAGTGAAATCATCCCTGGTATGCTATGAATACTTTATACAAGATCGAACAACGTCTCTACATAGAACAGGAAACTCAGGTGTTGTGAAGACGCCTCAAAACGTTTAATTAACTTCTTAGAAGCCTTTATGAAAGAAATGATGAGATTCTTCCAAGGAGGATGACGAGAAACGGAAATTACAAAATTATTAAAAGGGGAAAGCTTCAGTTGTAGATTTTGAAAGATATTATGAAGCATTTTTGTCTATGTTTGAACCCTTGACAAAATACCTGAATTAATTAAATTTCACAATTTTTAATAATAATAATAATAATAATAATAATAATAATAATAATAATAATAATAATAATAATAATAATAATAATAATAATAATAATAATAATAATAATAATAATAATAATATAATAATAATAATAATAATAATAATAATAATAATAATAATAATAATAATAATAATAAATAATAATAATAATAATAATAATAATAATAATAATAATAATAATAATAATAATAATAATAATAATAATAATAATAATAATATTCTGCCACGTACATAGGTGGAATCAAGTTTCTGAGGAATTGAAAACAACCGTAATCTCTGCTCTAATTGTAAATATGAGGAAGATCAGAGGTCACTTTCCAAGACAGTACTCTTAGGAGGGGTTATTTGAAGTTGAATGGACCTCCTTTTAAAGTGAAAGGAATCGTTAGCGTAAGAAAGAAATGTAATGAAGAAGTGAAAAATGAAAATAAAAAATACTTTATTTAAAGCAAAACAAAAGTTTGCAATGTAAAGAATCTTATCAAGGAAATTAAACCAAAGAGGAAAGAACAAATTTCAATTTTGCAATTTCTTTTCACCTAAAATTATCATTTCTTGTAAACTACAATTAAATATTTAACTTATTGTTTTGCAAAACACTTATGTACTTAAGTGTTTCTGCAAAAGAAGCAAGATTATGATAGCTTTAAAGGTTTCTCGAAACTAAAGAGTTGAGTGTTAGTACAGAATATATTAATCAACGTTAGGTTTATCAGAGTCTTTCTAGATTTAAAGGCAGATACTTTTATTTTTACCTTTTTTTGAGGACGTATTTGGTGAAGATTTTTAGCAAAAGAAGAGGATCGAAATCTGAAGAAAAAATTAATTTCATACTTAAGGTAATCTTCGTTTGACATAAATTATGCAAATCTTAAACATTTTATTTTTAAGAGTAATGGGAGTATATGGTTAAGTGTGCAATTTCTAAGATAACTTGTGTCATTCGAGTGTGTGTGTGTGGGAAGGGGGAGGGGAGAGGGAGTGGGAAGGGGAAGGGAGGGGGGAGGGAGGGATATTATTTTAAAAATTATTTTATATCGTATTCAAAGTTATTTAGGTTAGGTAAATTTTATAATTGCTTTAGAAAGAGAAATTATATTCGGTATGCGGAAAAATTTATTGAATATTATTTATTTAAAGATAATTAATTGATGTAAATATGTCAAGATAACCGAAATGCTTCGCCAGTCTTGATAAGACCTACGATTTACTTTATAGATAATATCTATACAATTTTGAGTTAATATTTTAAAGAAAATAAATTTTCATGGAAACTTATATATATATATATATATATATATATATATATATATATATATATATATATATATATTATATATATATATATATATATATATATATATATATATATATATATATATATATATTATGTAGTAAAATTATCTTTCGACAGTTTGTAAGAAGCCCCCTAACTTCCTCAAATCTTCGTTAGCAATTCTATTCGTAAAAAAAAAAAGAAATAAAAAACACTTTTCATTTCGCAAAAACTTCCTTATTTTGGTTGAGTGAAATTCAAACTTATCATTTATGGTTTCTGTCATCAGAGAATTAAAAATGAAGGAATTGGCCATGAAAAAAGAAATGTTTGTAAACCAATAAACGTCGTCCTTCAATTTTTAACAAATTTGCCTTTTTTCCTTCTCCTCATTAAGTGATATAATTGTAACTTACTGACTGACCAGTCAAAATGGAGGTACATTTGAAGCACAAATACTATAGTTGTATTACTAATAATAATAATAATAATAATAATAATAATAATAATAATAATAATAATAATAATAATAATAATAATATTAATAATAATAATAATTATTTATTATTTTTATTAATAATTATTACTGTTAGTTGTATTAGTAGTAGTTGCAAATGTACTACCAATACAACTAATAATAATAATTATTATTAATACTATTAGTTGTATTAATGTCAGTGGTAGTAGTAAGTGTAATTCAATAAATTCAATTCAATTCTCATGCTTTATTCAAATATTGTATATTAACATGTTTGAAATTTTACAGTATGTACTATACTACTAAATGCAATAATAATAATAATAATAAATAATAATAATAATAATAATAATAACATTGTAATAACAATAATAATAATAACAATGAATTATAATAATAATTTATTTACTAATTTATTTACTATTATGCTATAAGTTACAGGAAAAATTATAAAAAATTTTATTAATAAAAAAAAATTATGCAATTTTCACATTTAGTTCAATATTTGTTAAAAAAATCAAAATCTTCAAATATTTTAAGATAACTTATATAACAATGATAATTAATTCCCATAAAATCTGATAAAGGGCAACTAAATGAAACATTTTTGTCGTTTGAACCCCTGGCAAAATACCTGAATTAATTAAATTTCACAATTTTTAATAATAATAATAATAATAATAATAATAATAATAATAATAATAATAATAATAATAATAATAATAATAATAATAATAATAATAATAATAATAATAATAATAATAATAATAATAATAAAAATAATGATAATAAAATAATAATAATAATAATAATAATAATAATAATAATAATAATAATAATAATAATAATAATAATAATGATAATAATAATAATAATAATAATAAAATATAATAAAAATAATAATAATAATAATAACAATAATAATAATAATAATAATAATAATAATAATAATAATTAGTAATTTCAATTTCCAGATGAGTGAACATATGATTATCGTTAACCATATAAAGAAGAAAACTGTTAATTTCATTTTTTTTCAGGTCATTTCCACTCGAAAAAAATAGAAAAAGAAAAAGAAATAAATGAAACCCTTTTCAGATCTCAAAACTACTTAAATTTTATTTATTTAAAAAATAAAAAATACTTTGTATGTTATTTATTAATGAGAAAATACCTGAAAGGTCTAATCATGAAATATTAAATTGATTTTGCTCCATAAATTTTACAAAATATTTGAAAGGAAGAAATACTTTGTCCAAATAGTTAAATGAATATAATTAAAATAGTTAGTAAATAGTCTTTCTAATGATATATATATATATATATATATATATATATATATATATATATATATAATATATATATATATATATATATATATATATATATATATATATATATATATATATATATATATATATATATATATATATATATATATATATATATATATATATATATATATATATATATATATATATATATATATATATATATATATATATATATATATATGATGGCATCCGCACTTGCGAAAATTGTACAACTGCATCCGCATATATATATATTAGTGATGGCATCCGCATCCACTGAGCATCCTCATCAAAAACATCCGCATCCGCACTTCGAAAATTCGATATCCACAAATGAGAAATATGACATTCGATCCATCATATATATATATATATATATATATATATATATATATATATATATATATATATATATATATATATATATATATATATATATATATATATATATATATATATATATATATATATATATCGTAGTTTCTCCCCTTTTCATTTTAAATAGCGTGAGAAACTGAAAGAAATTTGCAAGTTTTGCAAGTGTATGTTTGAGGTTTTGCATGAAAGGTCATTTCTTTATCGACTTTGATTAGGAACGAATTTTCAAAAGCGTTTCTTAACAAACTCGTCTTTTCCGTTTCGCTTTTTAAGAAATGTTACTTTCGAGTCTTTCGTAAGACGTAACAATATATGAATGAGAACGCACTCACGTTTCACTACAAAAAAATTTCATTTAAATTTTTAGTATATATATATATATATATATATATATATATATATATATATATATATATATATATATATATATATATATATATATATATATATATATATATATATATATATATATATATATATATATATATATATATATATATATATATATATATATATATATATATATATATATATATATATATATATATATATATATATATATATATATATATATATATATATATATATATATATATATATATATATATATATATATATATATATATATATATATATATATATATATATATATATATATATATTAGTATTCTTACATGTTTCTTTTAATAAGTTAGTTAATTTAAGTAAAAGAATTTGTCACAATTATTTTTATATTTAGGCAAATTTAACTATTTTTCCCAACATTTTAAAAACAAGATCAAGGAGAGTGGAAAATATCCTCATTTTGATACATTTCAAAACAATTATTATTATTATTATTATTATTATTATTATTATTATTATTATTATTATTATTATTATTATTTTAGAATTGTATGAGGGATGTTTGAGGAGAAGTGGGGAAGGGTGCTTGCAACTTGAACATGTCCTTGATTTCCAAGTTATCACAAGTTATTATGAACTGTTAAGATTCCATCATTACTTTTAAGAAAAAAATGGAAGTTCCTTGCTGCTTCTCTTATCCGGGAAGATATCCTTCAAACTCTTAATTGTTAGTGAAACGTAAGCAATTTTTTACCACCATTAACGGCTTCGTCACGTGATAAACAAATAATTAATTTGTTTCCTGTTTCAAACATTAAATTCGAGTGCAAAAAAGGGGTCATGCTAATATTGAAATACTTAATTATTTCTTTTAACAATCAGTGTGAATAAAGTCAGTATTATTATTATTATTTTTATTATTATTTATCTTCTTCCTCTTCTTCTTCCTAGTCTTTTTTTTAATCTTCTTTTTCTTTTTTATATTATTATTATTATTATTATTATTATTATTATTATTATCATTCAAATTCTTCTTCTTATTCTATACTTTCTCTAATTCTCTCTTCTTGTCATTCTTTTTCCCTCCATGTCTCACTCTCCCCTATCTGTCTTTTCCTCTTCTTTACTTTCAATCTAATATTTACCAATGTTTTTTTTTTGTGTGTTTTGCTAGTACTTGTAAATTCTTAATACTTTCTTCTTCCTTATAATTATAGTTATAAATACTTATCGCGCAACTGCATTGGTTTTGACGCTCACTATTGATACTGCATGTTGAACATTTCCCCCAGATTTCTCTATACCGTCTAAGGGGCGAACGACTTTATACTTAGTGTTAGTACATACTCTATAAATACTTTGATTTTTTCCCCGGATACTCAAACTCCATTCAGCGGTTGGTGCATTCCCCAAATATCTTTTGTTTAATATTAGTTTTTATTTCTTTCCCGTTGTGGTTTCTTGGGCTCCTCCTGATTTAATCTCTATGCACCACATGGACAGTTTGCTTAACAGTATGAATACTAAGATGAGTCCTCTAATCCTACCAAACGAATTAAATAATATGTGTAAAGGTCGTGAGCGCTTAAATATTTATGCATAAACATTAGGAGATTCCTAAACACCATGAGGACTTAACAAACCTCCTTTCTTCTCTTAGTGTTAATTTTTCTGGTATAGTTCTTTCAGAAACTTCCCAAAAACCAATAACAAAGACTTGTTTGCACTCTCTTGCTATGATATATTCCACGTTTGCCGTAAAGAAAAAAGAGGAAGTGGAGTTTCAATCTTTATTAAAAAGAACCTTAAAGCAAAAGAAATATTCTCAGTCGTTGACTCTAATATTGAGGCACTTGATGTGACTTTCAACGAGGGGTCCAAAACAATTATATTATTAGTATTATATCGACCACCACAAAGGAGCATATTTTCAGATAAAAAGAAAGAAAAAAATGTTAAAAAATAAATTTGTATTCTTATTTTGTATACTACTGTAAATTTTTTTTCCTTTTACCTGAATAAAAGTTTTTTGATTGATTTTGATTAATTATCATTATAATTATTATTAATTTTAGAATTATCATCATCTTTATAAAGTATTACAGTTTTCATTATAATTATTATTATTATAATTGAATAATCAAAATTATTACTATTAATATATTTTATAATATTTAATATTATTATTATTTTGATTATCATTATTATTATGATTATTATGATATTATTATCATTATTATTGGATGTTAAAATTCAATTAATCAGAAAGACAACACGGACAACACGTTATCGTAATTTGCAATTAAAAAAAAGATCACCAAAATAAACACTAATTAAAATAATCTAATATTTCGATAAGTGTTTCAAAGCCCCTCCTTTGATGATTCACAAAAGCATTTCACATTATCATAATCAAGAGAAAAAAGTCATGCAAACTCTACAAACACAGTCCCTCATATATATATATATATATATATATATATATATATATATATATATATATATATATATATATATATATATATATATATATATATATATATATATATATATATATATATATATATATATATATATATATATATATATATATATATATATAAAATAGAGGCTTAAATTTTTCACTAAAACCGAAGTTCGGACAACTTTCAAAAGCGTAACTACTAGGCAATGTTCTATATTTAGAAACTATACGTCCAAGTTACCCCACATATATATATATATATATATATATATATATATATATATATATATATATATATATATATATATATATATATATATATATATATATATATATATATATATATATATATATATATATATATATATATATATATATATATATATATATATATATATATATATATATATATATATATATATATATATATAGATATAGAGAGAGAGAGAGAAGAGAGAGAGAGAGAGAGAGAGAGAGAGAGAGAGAGAAGAGAGAGAGAGAGAGAGAGAGAGAGAGAGAGAGAGAGAGAGAGAGAGAGAGAGAGAGAGAGAGAGAGAGAGAGAGAGAGAGAGAGAGAGAGAGAGAGAGAGAGAGAGATAGAGAGAGAGATTTGGAGAAAGCGTATGATAGTGAATGTAGGAGTAAGTTGTTCGAGGTATTGAGAAAGGGATGGGAGGTGGGTTGGAAGTTTGTTGAAAGGGATCAAAGCCTTTTATAAAAACTGTAGAGCGAGGTTGAGGGTGAAGAAGGAGTTTTAGGCTTAGAAGTGGAGAAGGTGAATGGGAGGTAAATGTATTACTGTTTGCAGATGATGCGGTGTTTGTTGCGGATTCTGCTATGGCGAAAAGTTAAGACTGTTGGTGAGAGAATTTGTTTGGAAATGCGCAATCAAATGATGGTGGATAAATCCATAAAAAAGTAAAGTAATGAAGATTGGGGCTGAGGAGGTGGTTGTCAGAGGGGAAGAATGGGAGGTTGTAGAGGTGGGGGGAAGAGATTGGAGGAGGTAGAATTCAAATATTTGGGAATTTTGGTGGATGGAAAAGGGGGAATAGAAAAGGAAATAAAGAATAGAACGGTGGAGGGAATGAAAGAAGGTGATGAGAGGATTGAGGGAAAACGTCAAAGGAAATTAAGGAACGAATGTTTGAGTGTATGTGTTTGCCATATGTAATGTATAGATGTGAAATATGGATGATGAATGCTCAGATGAGGAAAAGATAAAATGTATTTGAGATGAAGAGACTGAGAGCAATAAGTGGTTTAAGAAGGGTAGATGGGGTCAGAAATGATAGAATAAGGGAGAAATGTGGTGGAGGAGGGGAATGTTTGATAGAGAAGAGGAGGGTGTACTAAGGTGGTTTGGGCATGTGTGTAGAATGGATGAAGACTGAAAGGTTGCAAAATTTTTAAATCCGAGATTGAGGGAGGTAGAGGGAGAGGAAGGCCAAAATGGAGATGGATGGATGGAGTGAGGGATATTTTGGGTAGAAGGGGTTTGAGTTTGGAAGAGGGCAGAAGAGTTGCGGAGAACAGAAGGAGATGGAGGGCGGTGGTGAGGGGAATAGGTGAAAGGTGAGGTGTGTATGTATGTGTGTGAAAGAATTATGTCAGTCACCACCCCCCGAAAGTGGGAAAGATGGAAAAGGATATATATATATATATATATATATATATATATATATATATATATATATATATATATATATATATATATATAAATATATATTATATATATATATATATATATATATATATATATAATATATATATATATATATATATATATATATATATATATATATATATATATATATATATATATATATATATATATATATATATATATATATATATATATATATATATATATATATATATATATATATAATTTCAATTTATATGCTCAAAATATTACAAATTTTTTACGAAGAATCAGAAATTCATAGTTTAAATTGAATAAATAAAATTAAAATTATATTAAAAAAAATATATTCGCTTCAGAAGCTGCTTTTTCCTAATAATAAAAATCAATTATCGTTTAAGAGTCGTCAATCAAAGGGTTTGTTTCTGTATAAAGAAGATACACAAGAATCATTTCGTCAGTTTTAATTTTATTGACTAAGAAGGAAGTGATGAATTAGGAGGGGAACGTCAGTGTAATTCAATCAACATTCTTTCTATCAAGAGGAGCTCTGTAAATTATTATATTTTCTTATTCTGTGCTTGCAACGGACAAAAAATATTTCAAGGTCATCCCGTTTGTCTTGTTTTTTGTAAATGAAATTATTTTATTTTTTGTTTTATTTTAACATCCGAACTTTTATTTTCATTTTTATTTCTTACTTATTTCAGTGGCTAGAAATGTAAGAAATTTCCCAAAAAAATCGATAGGCAAATGACAAAAAAATGTCAACAAAATTTTCAACGTTGAAAAGACATCGTACTTCTAAGAAAGTAACTTCACCAACTTATTTAAAAAAAAAAAATAATAATAATTGAAAAAATACTTTACTTTTTTCAGTTCACTGTATATTCTTATTATTTCCACAGTTTAAATAAAAATATGTATATAATTTTTATGCTGTGCTTTTACTGTTTTTAAAAAATTTTTATTTTTTTTCTAAAAATTTTTATTGTATAAATTGCGACAGTCTAGCGATATTTCACATGAATGCGTTCTGGATTTGATATTTATATTTGCAGCTCCAAAAAGAAAAGGAAGTAAGCGCAACGTAGTATATATTTTAAAGGAAATGCGAATAAAGATAATTATTTCCGTTTCGCTTTAATTAAAACAGTGCACGAAAATTTTTTCCTGTTCGGTTCCGAGACACACTACGCATTATGTTGTTATTACATCGGATGGATTTATTTTTATTCAAATTCAGCATATTTCTTATTCATCATCTATACGACTTCGATATGATGTTGTGAGTAATTAAGATTCTAAAATACAAATACTATATATTACTCTCATGTTTGGTCTCATTTTTCTTAAATAATTATTATCTGAGAGAAAATAAATAAAGTGGAAATAGGAATAATAATTTAACTTTTTAATGATTTCTTATTTACATAAATAAGTTCGCCCCTCAGTGAACTCTATTTGAGGAGGGAAGTTTTGTAGGAAGTTTCTAAGATCCCTAAGAGGGAGCGAACGAGCACCAATCAATCAATCAGTCAATCAGTGAACCAATCACTCTTCTGTTAAGAAAATATATAAAATAAACAAACTATAAAGAAAGGTTGGTCGAAGAACTCATGCGATGAGATATAATTATTTATATAAAATATGTAAATACTTATATATATATATATATATATATATATATATATATATATATATATATATATATATATATATATATATATATATATATATATATATATATATATATATATATATATATATATATATATATATATATATATATATTTTTTTTTATATTTTTTTATATATATATTATAATATATTTTTTATATTTTTTTTTTTTTTTAAAAATTTTTTTATTTTTTATTTATTTATTTAATTTATTTATTTCATTTATTTAAAATTAAAATTAAAAAAAAAAAAAAAAAAAAAAAAAAAAAAAGGATAATTTTTAAAGGATTTAAATATATAAATATTGCCAAAATAGGAATTTAAATTAAAAAAGTGTTTTAAAATTTTCCTTCAATTTCCACGTTAGGAATTGGTAGCGACTGTTTCGTTGTTACCTTTAAAGGTGAGGGATTGGAAAGCCTTGATCGCCATGGCATTTCTTCTCACTCTTTTCAATTTGATTTAAAAATTTAAACATTTAATTTTTACTTATAGGAATATTATTTTTCTATTTTAAAGATTTCAAAATAGATTTCACATTCAAGTCTTCCATACATTAATGTAATGTTTATTAATTCATACACAAAATAACTGAAATTAAATTGTACTTGATATATATAATATATATATATATATATATATATATATATTATATATATATATATATATATATATATATATATATATATATATATATATATATATATATATATATCCGCTACTGACTTGTTCCTAGGGAATTTAATTTTTATGATAAAAAAAGAAGAAAGGAAAATTCTATTTATCATCAGAATTTGCAATTTATTGCACAGAAAGTTTCAGGTTTACCTTCACCCATCGTCAGCTAAAACAAATTTAAAATAGTAAGAATACATAATTAATGTAATAATATAGTAATAATAATAATAATAATAATAATAATAATAATATAATAATAATAATAATAATAATAATAATAATTTATAAATAATAATAATTTAATAAATTAATAATAATAATAATAATTAATAATAATAATAATAATGAGGAACTACTGAATCTCTCTCTCTCTCTCTCTCTCTCTCTCTCTCTCTCTCTCTCTCTCTCTCTCTCTCTCTCTCTCTCTCTCTCTCTCTCTCTCTCTCTCTCTCTCTCTCTCTCTCTCTCTCTCTCTTTCCATTACGACTTTCATTACTTTGAAAAGACTGAGAAATGTGTATGAAGAGACTCTCATTCCTTTGGTGCACATTTACATCGAGGGAAGTGTGACGTCATTATGAGAATTATTAGGCTAAAAAACACTTTATCATTTAGATAACGTCGTCGGAACTTGATATCTTAACTAATTGTTATATACTAAAGTATTTTTTACTATATATATATATATATTATATAATATATATATATATATATATATATATATATATATATATATATATATATATATATAATAATAATATATATATATATATATATATATATATATATATATATATATATATATATATATATATATATATATATATATATTATATATATATATATATATATATATATATATATATAAGGGTCGAATTGGAAGGAAATTTGCTGGGGTGGAAGCAATTTAAGGTTTTATATATGATTGGAAATTGAAGCAACAGAAAGCAAGATAATATATATATATATATATATATATATATATATATATATATATATATATATATATATATATATATATATATATAATATATATATATATATATATATATATATATAAACACAAATATAATAAAAAATATAAAAAGAATTTCGTAAGATTGTTTCTACCAACTGTTGTATACAATTCTGAATCATGAAAATGAAATACAAGAACAAGAGACAAAAGAAAAAAGGTTTTGTAAATGAAAGGTTTATTAGATATCTGTAAGGTGAATGACAATATCAGAATAAAAGAAAAATAAAAAGTAAATTTAAAAGATTTCAAAGAAGTCTGAATATAGAATAAAACAAGGTGTAGCCATGATAATTTCGATATTTCCTTAGATGAACAACGAAAGATTTACCAAAAAAAAAATAAAAAAAAAAAAATTAAATTAGGAAGTAGAAGTTTTTAGACTTAGAGTACAGAGACATTTGAGATTCGTGTCACTGAGAAGAGATAAAAGTACGCTGAAGAACTAAATTTCCAACTTGACCATTTGAAAAATGGTTGCCATAGTGCAATCATAAATATTTCGCTTGTTTTTTCGTGAATTAATCCACACCAATGTACTACAAGGACAATTTCAAGGAAACTTCAGATATATAATTAGAGGAAGATATAAAATCTGTCCAGTAAAGAAACTAGTAGTGATGTATTAACTTAAAAATAGTGTCCACATAATTACTATGGATAGTATTATTATTATTATTATTATTATTATTATTATTATTATTATTATTATTATTATTATATTATATAATTATTATCATGTAGTTATATTATACTAGTAATTTACTATCATTATTTTTATTATTATTATTTTTTTTATATATACATTGGACCATATCCCCGCATTAATGCAGGATGGTGTCGAGTGCAGAAAGTTTTCACATTATTATTTTAAATATTATTATTAAATTAGTATTAATTATTATTACTAAACGATCATATAAGGTTATCCTATTTAGTTGTAATCTTTTATATTAGTCCAAGAAAGAAACTACTTGAGTTGTATCGATTACCTTAAAAAAAAATTAGGAATATAATTAGCATTCATGAAATATTGGATATTATTATATTATTATATATTATTATTATTATTATTATTTATTATTATTATTATTATTTGTATTATTTATTCGTCGTTATTATTAGTGATTGTAGGAGAGGTATGGCAGTTGCCCTAATTTCAATTATTATTATTATTATTATTGATAATTCTTATTTATATCTTTATTGTTACTATTGCTATTGTTTTTTATTTTATTATATTATTATTATTAATAAGGTCAAACTAGAATCAAGCTCAACAGGGTCTTCTATCCCTGCTATTCCTCAGGCCCGTTCCTCTGCCTGGGGGTTAGCTAGAAATTAGTTGGGGACAGTGGGAATTTTTATTATTATTATTTTCATTAAATGTTATTTTTTATTAAATTAACTAAATTTTTATATATGCATTTAAACTTTGGGCTCAATGAAAACCACTGTATTTTCCTCTAGCATTCCCTTTTTAGAGAATTGGATGGTTACAGGAAATCTTCCAGCTCTGGTGGAAATTGGTAGCCTTCCGGCCATTGTTCATCAAAGGATATATATATATATATATATATATATATATATATATATATATATATATATATAATATATATATATATATATATATATATATATATATATATATATATATATATATGCGTGTGTGCAGTACATGTTTGTCCTTTATCAACCTTTCAACAGGTATATGGTACTCGCATATTTCAAAAATAACTCTTCGTGAATTTCGTCTATAGCCCGCCACCATTGATCGAACGAACGAACGAACACATAAAAGAATAAACAAATAAAAAAAAACTCTCTTCTATGAATGCCAAAGAACGAACCACGTATGCAACGAAAGTGCATTACTTGAATAGCCTTCATCATTCCTCCAATCAGAATTAATTAACGAGTATACAGATATAGAAGTAGAAAAACAGTTACTTGCATACTAACAGGTTTATAGACAACCTTTTACGATTAGTTTGTACTGTTGTCATACAGATAAGAAGACGAACAGAATATTAAGTCAATGGTTGAGTATTAGTACGATTCACACTGCTAGTTTTTTAAATTACATGTGAACGTGCTACGCAATTAATTAAGTCATAAAACACATCTGAAGACTTGACTTGATCACACGATTGCGAGCGAGCGCTCAACACACACACATACATACACACATTCATATATATTATATATATATATTTATATATATATATTATATATATATATATATATATATATATATATATATAATATATATATATATATATATTAACAAAGACATTAAGGAGTAATAAAGAAAGCTTCTCCTCTGAGATTCTGACTAACATATATTGTGAAAAAAAAACAAGAATGAATCGTCCTAACCATTGAGCCATCCACGAAACCAATAAAAGTCCCATTAACCGAACAATTTAGCTGTAATGGATCCCATTTAGACTCTCACTACGTTATCGGTATCTTTATTTTCTTTCTTAAAATAATCACAATATATTTTACTAAAAACTAAAGACATTACGGAATTGAAGATCTCCTCAAGGATTTGATCCGACACATCATGTGAACGAAACATTTAGTCAATATAATTATAATGAGGGATTATTATTCTCATTCGCAACAAGCATTTGTTCGAATTTCAAGAGACACTTTGTATAATATATAATATTACTAACCCGCAACATCCTTATATCTTATTAAAAAATGTACTGCGTTTTGGTAACATGGTAACACGGCTTATATATATATATATATATATATATATATATATATATATATATATATATATATATATAATATATTATTATATATATATATATATATATTATATGACCAGGTTTCTTTCTTTTGTTTGGAAATTTTGATAAGTCTTTAGGTATTATAATATATATATATATATATATATATATATATATATATAATATATATATATATATATATATATATATATATATATATATATATATTATATATATATATATATATATATATATATACACAGCGTTAATTTGATTATTATTATTATATTAACAATGACGCTTTTTTTCGCAAATTATAAAAAAAAGCAAATATGAGGTTTTTATAATTCCATTTTAGAGTGAATGTTTTCATGAGCTGTAATATAATTAGTATACATACGTGTTGAACACTTGCTAAGTGCTCGCTTGAGGGTAATAATAATAAAGGTTTTTGCGCAGAAATATACAGTTTTTATAGGCAAGTGAGGTTTATTTATATATATGAGACGAGAGAGAGAGAGAGAGAGAGAGAGAGAGAGAGAGAGAGAGAGAGAGAGAGAGTAGAAAGAGGAGAGAGAGAAAGAAAGCAGTTATGATCATTTCAAATTTATTCAAATATGGAATAAAACACTTTCCAAGGATGAGCTTCTTCTCCAGAAAGAAGAAAAAAGGGAATATAGATGCTAAATATTACATTTTTTATTATTACACGAATACTTTCCAAATTTTTGGGAAAGAAAATATTGCAATTATTCAATGCAACAAAATTCAAGAAAATAATTTTGACTTTGGGAATGGACAGCATTTTCAACAATAGAAGTTTTCCTTCTTTTAAGTACGATAGCAATTAGCTGTTTCAGCATTTTTTTTTCGCTTTGCAAGACTGATTGAGGAATTGGTAATTTTTTTCTAACCTCCAATTCGTTTGTTTTAAAATTACTTCATCTTTTGTTCAGGCTTTAGTTTTCCAGGTAGTTCCTCCTCTTTTTACACTTACTGAATCATTAATTCTAGGTTGTGAAACTTATGAAATACATATAATGAAAAAAGAATAATTGTATCCAATTCCATTTTTTTCATTTATAATTTAAAATTTTATTATAAACTTTTTTTTCTTTTTTGCCTCGACCACTGCTCCAAGCAAAAATTTAGGGGTCCTCGGTCTTCGCTCTAAGAAAAAATTCAGGGTTCTCGACCTCGTCTTCAAGCAAAAATTTAGTTCACGGCCTTTGCTCCAAGCAAAAATTTAGGGGTCCTCGCCCCTCCGCTTTCGCTCCAAGCAAAAATTAGGAGTCCTCGGCATAGGTTCCAATAAAAAAAATTAGGGTTCCTAGACCTTGTCTTCAAGCAAAAATTACGAGTTCACGGCCTTTGCTCCAAGAAAAAATTCAGGGGTCTTCGGCACCGTCCTCAGGCAATAATTTAGGAGTTCTCGGCCTTCGGCTCTAAGCAAAAATTTAGGGGTTATCGTTCTTCGTTCCGAGAAAAAATTCAAGGGTCCTCGGCCTCGGGTTCAAGTTAGGGGTCCTTAGACTCCGATTGTATAAAAATATTTAGGGGTGCTCACTGTTCAGGTTCTTCAATTGTTTTTTTTTTTTTTTTTTTTTGAGGCAGTCGTAAGGAGAGTGTGCCAAAAATTTTAATATAAACAATTTGAAAATATAAAATGTTGAAACTCGTGTTATTCAGAGAGATAAAATTGATAAAGAGCTTTCGTCAAAATTTCGCTCTACAAAAACTCCGACAGTTAACATCGTATTAGTCAGGGATTAAACCACAAAAACTCAAATTTTATTCAGTTACACAAAGCCATAAAAATGTTTTTGTTGTAGAACAAATCCGATTTAAAAAAAAAAAAAAAAAAAAAAAAAAAAAAAAAAAAACAAAAGATTTTGTAAAAAAAATAAAAAATAAAAATTTAAAACTATTTTTAGACCAAAACCGCAACATTCTTCATTATTTACAAACACGCATAAAAATAATACTTTTACACTAATTTACGAGTATGTTCATTAAAAAAAAAAAATTACACCTAAATTTTTAATAGTTTTTGCAGGAATCATAAATTAATCCATAGTAAATAAAATATTTACAAGAATAATCTTTTTATAATCTTATATATATATATATATATATATTATATATATATTAATATATAATATTAATCTATAAGCGATAAATTTACGATACGATATAAAATTCCCTTAATATACTTTATATAATATTATATATATATATAATATATTTTATATTTTATATAATATATATATATATATATATATATATATATATATATATATATATATATATATATATATATATATATATATATATATATATATATATATAACTATTTTTAATTTTCAAATTTGTTTGTAGTATTCAGAAAAAATGCATGTTACTTTTAAATCTCACATTTTATTATTATTTTATTATTTTATTTTATTATTTTTTTATTTTTGGGGGTTCACGGGGTTGCGGGGGCCCCTTCCCCAGACTTTTTTTTGGGTTGAACCCCAAATGGTGTCAGGAAAAGTGTTGAGGTCAATTTGAGCGTTGAGTATTGTTTCAAAATCCGTTTTTTTTTTTTTTTTTTTTTTTTTTTATTATTATTTTATTATTATTATTATTATTATTATTATTATTATTATTTCCACATTATGAAAATGTCACTTCTGGTATATTGATAGACTGATCAGTTGAACTACGGCAATTCCTTTCCGACACTTCTTGGAATGATAACTCCCCTATGCCACGAAATATCTTCAGTCTTTGCCAAATATCATGAGCAGTTTCGTTTCTTTTTCTATTTAATCATTACTCATCGAAATCTTTACTTCTCTCTCTCGTTTATTCTCCTCACAACAATGGGATAGAGCGAACAATGAATGAAAAATTTCTTCATTTCTTGCCACTTGCATATTTTCATTTAGTTCATTTAATGCTTTCATTCGACAAAGATTCTGACCTTTCACCCCCCCCCCATAAAAAACATTTCTTATAAATTTTCGTAAATACTTTTCGTTCTCTTGCTTGCACTGATGAGGTCAGTAACTGAAAAAGTTATATAAACTCATTAGTCTCATTCTTATCTAAATTTTCAAACATTTTCACCTGACAGTACTGGTTGTCTGTTTGCAATTTCTTCCCCTTTTATATTTCTGATCACTGTCAACAACCCAACCTGCAGCAGGAGTATGGCAAACGATCCTGATGGTATCCTATCCGTATTTTAAGAAAGTATAGTTTTAGTTGTTGCCATTCTTTTCTCCATTCTATACACTAAGCTTAATCACAAACTCAGCAATATTTGTGCATTCAAATGGTGTCGTAGTCCAGAAAACATCACAGTTGAGAAACAAATAACCCAGTTTTAAAACACAAACGCGAACATTTCTATACTCAAAATTTGACAAAAAAAAAATCTTTAACTTCATTTCTTTTTAAAATATAATTCTAGCTCAAAGCGTATAATAAAAGTTTTTTTTTTTTATAGAAACCGTAATTACAGTTTTCTGCCTTAGGCAAATTTAAATGAGTTTGACGACGTTAGAACTTTCAGGATTTACACCAAAAGATTATTAATTCTCGATCCAGGAATTAGAGGCATAATTATAAATGAAAATCAAACATTCATCAAAATTAAAATTTACACCTGCAAACTCTGTCATTCGACGCAAATAAATTTGCATCTACGAATACTCTACTATATATAATATTATAATAAATAAAATATATATATATATATATATATATAATTATTTATATATATATATATATATATATATATATATATATATTATATATATATATATATATATATATATATATATATATATATATATATATAATATATATATATATATATATATATATATATATATATATATTATATATATATATATATATATGGGCTGAAAAGTAACGCCTGTTCTGCCGTAAAATCTCATACACTGCAGATAGGTATGAAACAAATACTGAAAGAAGGGCAAAGATTTACTAAAAATTAACATATTATTTTTCTACAAAATCTCTTCGAACATCAATATATTTCTGAAAATTTTGAACCCACTTTTCGAAACCGATTGAATAGAAGTCTTAATCTGTTTTACGGAACCAGTCTGTCACCACTTTCTTCACCTAATAATCTGAACCAAATCTCGCTCCCCGGAGACTCTCTTTCAACTTTGGAAATAAATGAAAATCACTGGAGGGCAGATAAGGACTGTAGGGCGAGTGATCAATGGCCTCGAAGTTCAAGCGTTGAAGTTTCTGAAGCGTCTGGGCACTGCAATGTGGTCGAGCATTGTCATAATGAGGGAGGAAAAAGGTACTGTTTGGGTTTATTCGACGTATGCGGCTCTTCAATTTATGAAGTTTCACAATAACGCTCCGAGTTTACAGTCGTGTCCTTCGGCAGATAATCCGAATAGACGAGGCCCTCCAATCCAGAATGCTGTCAGCATGAGTTTACCAGCGAGGTTGAGTCTTAAACTTTCGTACGCCAGGTAAGCTTGGGTGTTTGAATTCCATAGAGGCTCGTTTTCTTCTAGATCGTAGTAGTGGACCCACGTTTCGTCTCCCGTTACAATGTTTTGAAGAAATTGATCGCCCTCTCGACTATAAGGTTTAGAATTTCATTAGCAATATCGACCCGTTGTTTCCTCATGTCTTCTGTCAACTGCCTTGGCAACCAACGCACACAAATTTTGTCGATACTTTAAATCTGCAAGAATTGCTTGAACACGCTCTTTCGAAATTGCAAACATGGAAGCAATTTCGGACTGTTTAATTAGTCTATTTCCCCGAATAATGTCATCAACGAAACGATGATGCTGGTCAGAGGTCACTGTATTGGGACGGCCTCTTATCGGAGAATCATGAATCGACATTTCACCTTTATTAGAAAGAGTTGGTTTACGGACCCATCGACGAACGTTGCTAACATCTACAGTGACCGTTCCATACACCTTGAGCAAACGACGATGAATTTCATCAGCTTTCTGTACACCTTCGGCATGCAAAAATTCAATCACTGCACGTTGCTTCAACAAGTATCACTATCAACTTCCATGTTTCTATCACTGCCCAATAATGAAACTAAATAGTTATACGTTCGCGGGTTAAATCTATATTCTGTAAGCTTCAATCTTTCGAACTCAGGTCTGAACATGTTTATACCTGTTTCCGTTGCTAAGCAACGCATCAACAGGCATTATATTTCAGTCCGCCTTATATAAGAGAAGGTGAGTACTGTTACATTTCACATTTTAGTTATTTTAAACAAATCTAAATACGTTTTATATATATATATATATATAATATTATATATATATATATATATATATATATATATATATATATATATATATATATATATATATATATATATATATATATATATTATATATAATATATTATATTAGTGATGGATCGGATTCATTTTTCCTAATTTGCGGATCGGAGAGAATTTTGGAGAAGTGCGGATGCGGATGCGGATGCGATGTTGAATTTTCGAAATCGATGCGGATGCGGATCGCGGATGCGGTGTTGTTTTCGAAAAGTGCGGATGCGGAATGTTGATTTTCAATGCGGATGAATGCGGTTTTATTTTGATCAGGATGCGAAGCGTAGCCATCACTATATATATATATATATTATATATATATATATATAATATATATATATATATATTATATATATATATATATATATATATATATATATATATATATATATATATATATATATATTCACCTTTCCCACTTTCGTGGGGTGGTGCCCGCCACAATTCCCTTACAACACCCTTCACCCTTCACCACCTCTCTCTCTTGTCTCCGCAAATCTTCTACCCTCTTTAAACTCAAAATTTCCAAAAATTCTCTCACTCCATCCATCCATCTCATTCGCCTTCCCCTCCCCTACTTCCATTACATGATCTAAGTCTTGCCCACCATCTGTCTATTCATTCTCACATATGTCAAACCATTTAGCACATCCTCCTCCTCTCTATCAATTACACCCTTTTTCCATTTACACATCTCCCTTCATTCTTTCATTTTTAATCCTATCAATCCTTCTCAATTTATATATCGCTCTCAAATCTTTCATCTCAAAGACATTGAAACTTTTTCTCGACCGACACTGTATTCTATGTTTCACACCCATACATACAGAAGGTGAACACATACATTAAATTCTATCTTTTTTCTTTCGAATTTTCTTTTCATACTTTTTTAGGCCCCAATACTTTCATTCCTTCTACCTTTTTTATTTTTTTCTGTCACCCTTACCTTCCACCCAACATTACTAGATATTTGAATTCATTCACCTCCTCAAGTTTCCATTCTCACACTTCTACAAACCAATTCCTCCCTCACATTTCCTCATAACTCATAACTTTATTCTTCGCTGGATTGAATTTCAATCTCGTGTTTGCACATTTCCCTTCAAACTCTCTCACAAGTATTCTCATCTTTTCTCCAGATTCTGCCACCAACACATGTCGCATCATCTGCAAAAAAGTAAAACATTCACTTCACATTCACCCTAAATATTTCTCAACATAATGCTCTTAACTTCTCTCTCCATTTTCTAAGTAAACCATTCATCAATAGATTAAATAACATGGAGATATTACACACCCCTGTCTCAATCCCATTCCTATGCTAAACAATCCGATAGTTCTCTCTTCACCTCACTCTTGATCTACAATTCG